>SJYQ01004656.1:32395-45581 GCA_006410935.1 Redunca redunca
AGAAAACCATAAAATTCTGTAAAGAAGTTATTATTAAAAGTATAAAGTAGTTATTAAAAGTATAAAGTAGTTATTAAAATTATAAAATTGTGAAGGTATAAAAAACTGTCATCTAAATCCTTTTGATAGAACTTGTTGACTTCAAAGACAAGATGGAGTCACAGAAAACCAAAACCTAAATGTAAGAAAATAAAATTGGTACAATCACATCCTCACCAGAATGGCCAAATTACAATTCTTAGAGATATGTTTTTGATCAATATGATTATGTCAAAATATATTGCAATTTAGAAAAAGCAATCAAGCTGCAGAAGTGTGTGTTTTGATGATCAGGATTATTAGATTTGCAATAGCTGTTTCCTTTGAGCTCCATCATGCAACTTGAAGCAGCTTTGTATGTCTATTCTTAAATAAGCAAACAACCATGTAAAACAAATATAAAGCTTAAAGAATTATTATAATGAAAACATAAAGATGGCTATCACTATCCTGTAATGACCATCTAGACCAAGAAATAAAACGATGACAGATATCTCTAAATCTGTCTTCTGTGCCCCATCCCAATTAAAGCCTATCACCTCCTTCCAAATGCAAACACTTGCTCAACTACAATCACATCCTTATGTTTCTCATGTCCATCCTAATATGCTGTAGTTTAAAGGTATCTGTCTCCAGGGTTTCCCAGGTGGCTCAGTGGTAAACAATGTACCTGCGAAGCAGGAGATGAAGGTTTGATCTGTGGGTTGAGAAGATCCCCTGGAAGAGGGCATGGTAACCCACTCCAGTATTCTTGCCTGGGAAATCCCATGGACAGAGGAACCTGGTGAACTGCAGTTCATGAGGTCACACAAGAGTTGGACAGGACCTAGTGACTGAACAGCAACAGTGACAGAATGTATCTCTGTTGTTGTTGTTGTTTTCCAAAAAAAAGGCTTCTATGTTTTTCAAATCTCCTATCTTAGAAATCTCTTTCTTATAATAATGTATAATGTACCTACTTTATCATAATAATCTAGATTAATTGTTAAGTCCTGTTTGAGTTTCCTGGAAATACATGGTTAGGCTATTCTTTTTCCCACAAAGCTAAGTTTGCAGTAATTGAGGCAGTATCATAATGTTCTCATCATCTTTTCTGTAGGTTAACTTTATAATTTCTTTAATCTAGTTCTTCACAAACTAAAGTCCCCAAACCATTGTCATGATAATTACTCACAGAACTGGTTAAAAATATCTGTTCTTAGACCCTGTTCCAAATCCACTGAATAAAATACTCTAAGGTAGGATACAGTCATTATTATTTTTTTTGTTGTTAACTTCCGATATAATTACATATTCACATCTTTAAAACACTATGGGTGGGCAATTCTGAATTGTAATAGAGACAGCAGGGATGAATCAGTTTGGGAACTTAATTTATCTTCTTTTTAACCTTCATTTTCTTTCTCCTAATAATCTTCTCTCTTCTTCCTTCCTCCATTCCACAAGTTTTACAGTAGTTAGAGCAGAGTTTTCCAGATGACAAAGAAATTACTAAGAAAATGTAGGTGGCTCAGACTATACCACCATCGTCAAGATTGCAGAACAGACTTTTTAAAATAGAAAGGATGATTCAGTTCCAGTTTTCCCAAGACATTAGTGTGTGCTCAGTCGCTCAGTGGTGTCTGACTCTGCAACCCAGTTTCTTATTCCTGAGATTTTCCCACTCTGTGTCTCTTGCATTTCCTGCTTTGGCAGGCAGATTCTTTACCACTGAGCTACCAGGGAAGCCCCCATATAAGCCATTAATGAATATCCATAAAAAATGTGTCCTTCTGATCCAGTACTCAGCAAAGGAAATGAAGGCTGTCTTAAAGGAATCTATGTAGACTAAAATAGAAACTAAACTTATAGACAAATTTTCCTGTTTTTTATTCTCATTTCCAGACAGTAGATTGTAACAGAAGTGACTAAAAACAGATGCAGTATCAGTAATATTACCTGCTAGATAACATAGATGTGCTTCCCTTCTAACCCCTCTCCTCTGAGACAGTCAACGAGGAGAAAGCCATTCAATCATCAGAGTTAATAGTGCTAAACAAGCTGAGTATAGGGAGTGTTTCAAAAAGGATAACTTCAGTTTCCAGTGCACTTAAAAATTCAATATCATGAGACATAAAAGTCTGTTGACTTTATTAACATGGATAATATAGATGCCCCCTGGAGAGCTGCGTCCATATATCGATGATAGTAATCACTTTGAAAAAGATTCATGAATGAGCAGGAGATGAGGGCATGTTGAGAAATTTCAATGTAGACATGTTTAACAGTTTGTCTGTGAAGGTGAACAGACAGATGATATTATTGCTGAATGGAGAATACATAAGATGACAGTGGTTTATTGTTTATGTTGCAATCTTTGTTGTATTTGCACTGAGGAATATTTAAACCTGTTCAGAATTTGCTGAGCAGTATTATGTGTCAAACAATTCTTTGAAGATATGAGAAGGGATAATTGATTGTATTAAGAGTGTTTGTAGAATTGAACAATGGGGCAATTAAATTTTCTTTATTGAAATTTGAAAAGAATAAATAAAAATTCAGGTGTGTGATTGTGCTTGAAATAGAAAAGAATATCTACACCTGATGTTTTCTATTTTCTCTGTTAAGTAGGAGGTGAGAGGGTTTGCTTAAAGTAATAGGATAATTATAAGAAGGGTATGGATATTGAAGTGGTTGGAGACAATCTGAAATTGTTAGGACAGTGGCTGAGAACTTCATAATTTATTTGAAACAGAGTTGAAATTAGTAAATTTATAGTAATAGTAATCTTTCCTATTACATGATTTTTTTAATGGTAACTTTATCATAGAGAAAGGGAGTAAGTGGATTTATATAGACTTAGGTTAAAGGTATATTGAATAAACTGCCAAATGATGAAAAACAATAAACCATTAGGTAATAAAAATTATAAATAAAATCATTACTATTATTATTCATAACAATGAATCATGAGTATTTAGCCAAGGAGACTTAAAGAACACTAGATTATGAAAAGAAAATGAAATGATTGATTCAGTGGTTTTGTAGGAATAACAATTTCTACTCCAAGACTAATTTGATGAAGTCAAGGATAAGGATACTTAAACTGAGATAGTCAAAGAAATATAGCTCAAGGTGTTGGTTGGTTCATGCATTATGATATCAAAGTAGTTTGGTGGGGAGCAGAATTGAGAGCAAGAAACAAAGTTGCTAGAAAATGAATACTTAAAGAAACATGGATAGGAAATGGATACAGAAGAAGATAATAAAGTCAAATGTAATATTCTCAAAAAAAGACTTATTTTTTTCACTTACTGGTTTATTATTTCCTCACTTATTGCTTCATTGCTTTCACTTCATTCCATGTTCTTTACAGGTGTTCAAAGGACTTTAGAATGATAATTGTGTTAAGACAACAATAAACAATGAGGATAAAGACTTACTTCTTTATTCAGTGGTACAAAGAGAGTCTCAAAGAGAAAGTGTCTTCAGAAATAAGTTGGAATTCAGTCAAGCAATAGTCAGACCAAAGGAATAGTCATACCCCTCTGAGAATGTGATCATTAACTGATATTCCCCATTGTCAATTTAATGACGGGAACTGGCTGCCCAAAGAAGGTCTAGATTTGCCAGCTACTTTGCAATAAAATATCACATTGAGACAAAGTTCTAGCATATAGGATGTGAATTACATTCATATTTCTCCTTCCAGGCCCAGCCCATAACATCTCCTATGCTTACTTCTCCATACTATTTTTACATTCTGGCTGCCTGGCTGGAGCAGAAGACCTTGAAATCCATATATTGAACATGACATAGCTTTTCTTGGACTGGTTTTCTTTAACTGCACGAGAGGGCTACCCCACTTATCTACTTATTTAAACAGTACTGTTATATGGACAACAAATAAGCATCAATAGTAAAAGAGCCATTAGAAGATTGAGAGTTAATTTTGCTGCCACTGCTAACTTTATCAGAAATGATACACAGAACTTGGTTATGTATTTACTTGATTGCTTATTTGATTGTTTAGCTGGTTGATTGATTTTAATAAAAAGTTGAATCCAGATGACAAAGCAGAATGGTTTGGCTTTTAGAGAGGAAAGAAAGGCCAGAACAAGAAAGCACATCCTCACTAAAGTAACTTCTCTAAAGAAGTATTTTGCTTGGGAGTCAGTGTTATAGTTTTTGTGTTGACTGGTCAAAATGGAAACAGTGCAATAATTAAATTCTGAACTCAATCTCTTTAACTTTAGTGGACATGGCATTTGTGACTTTAGGTTGTGTGATCTGAATGTGTACAATCCAGTAAATACAAGGACCTACCCCCACTTTTTTACCCAAGGATGCTGCCTGGCTCAGAAACTATAAGTCTTTATATATTTTAAGTTGACTTGTTTATAATTTAAAAATCAAAATATTTTTACTTCTCCTTGTATAATCGTGATATTATTTTTAGTAAAACTTAGGCAACCAAGTTTGTTTAAGCAAGACAATAAAGGAAATGGAAAATGTTTTAAAAAAATTTCTGTGTATACATACCCAACCACCAAGCACCCTTACACACACGAATATACACACACACCTCTCAAATCATTCAAATGTGCTTTTACTTATTTGGCTGCTATAGCCTGAGCTATCTTGACTCCTAAAATTGTATGTTGGCCTAGCAGCCATAAAAACCCCTTTGCAAGTCCTGCATAGGAAGTGAAGCAGTTTTTCAGGAACAACAGCAAAAAACAAATGTATATTCTCTATTTTACCAGAGTAAATGACAAAATGTAGTTTCTGCTCTGGGACTAAATGCGGGATAAAGGTCATATAAAGAAAGGGGTGATGAGAATAAAAATAAACCAAAGCAATTTTTTTTTCAAAATATATGGCTTTGAAATTCATGTATTGTTAAGCTGTATTAACACTTTAAATTTAAAATAAATTTAGTTGTTTGTCTGGAATGTTTCCAACTTTAGGCTTTTGTAATATAGATTGAGAAGAAAACTATTTACAGAGATAGAAGAGTTTGTGATTTTTAAAATTTTCTCATTTTATGTTTAATTTTTCCTTTTTTTAAATGAATCATTTTATCTTGTCCTAAACAGTGTAATCTAATGATACTCCTAGCTGAGTTGGAGGGTATAAAATTGCAATCAATTTATTTCTACTTAATATGTATTGCAATACATTAGTCTAAGCACAGCTTATATCTGTTTGTATACTTACATTAAAAATTCCAAGCAAAAAAGAGGCAGTCTTTGCAATACCAACTCCCTAAGTACTCTTTCTTTGAATAAACCTTATTAAATATATAATTTATGCAAATTAAACCCAAACAATAAGAATTTGTAAATATAATGTAATCATTATATGTCAGACTTAAAATTGAAAATAAATCACAGCTATTTTCCCTTTAGCAATGTTTCCAGAGCCATACTTTTCTGTAACTTCGTTTTTACAAGCCTCATGGTGGGTGCCTCTTAGTTGCAAGCCTATAAAACTGTTGATATTTTTAGAAATAAATTAATGAATTAATAAATAAAATTATAGCTTTTATTTTCAGTCTTTCCTCAAAGAGTCAAAGAATAGTGGTAATGGATTCATAAATAGTAGTGCATAATATCAAATATAGAGAAATGAGTCATTTCAAAATGATGAAAATAATTGCTGCTACTGCAGCTGAGTGTATGCTGCTACTGCTGCTGAGTCACTTCAGTCGTGACCGACTCTGTGTGACCCCATAGACATCAACTCGCCAGGCTCCCCTGGCAATTCTCCAGGCAAGAATACTGGAGTNGACTCTGTGTGACCCCATAGACATCAACTCGCCAGGCTCCCCTGGCAATTCTCCAGGCAAGAATACTGGAGTGGGTTGCCATTTCCTTCTCCAATGCATGAAAGTGAAAAATGAAAATGAAGTCGCTCAGTCGTGTCCAACTCTTTGTGACCCCACGGACTGCAGCCCACCAGGCTCCTCCATCCATGGAATTCTCCAGGCAAGAGTACTGGAGTGGGGTGCCATTGCCTTCTGCATTGTCTTCTATAGAACTGGACTAATTGTAAAACAGTATTATACTTAAGTGACCGTCCAACCGGCCACTACTCGCCATCCTCCAATGGATGCCATGGCCATGCAGTATCACACAGGAAGACCAGGTGTGTCTTCTTTAAACCCTGGGGATCAAATCTATCCCAGTTTTTCAGGATACAGTTCAAAGAAGTGAGGCTGGATTTGTTAGCCCCCATCTTGTCCTCAAGAATCCTGGACGAGGCCCCAAGATGAAAGTTTGTTGCTGAACAACACAAAGATGCCAGGATTCTTGGCCTCCAGAGGAGAAAAATTCAATCCAGGGCCAGAGATGAGGCTTGATTGCTCCGAGCTTTTGTGTAATAAAATTTTATTAAAGTATAAAGGAGATAGAGAAAGCTTCTGACATAGGCATCAGAAGGGGGCAGAAAGAGCTTGTGTGTATACTATGTTCAAAAGAGGAATTTTAACTTGCTTGAAATAAATTATTAAATATAGCATTGTTAGTTAATACATATTTAATTAAATGAAGTTTAAGTAACTTACCTTTTAATTTCTGCCTTTACTAAAACTTTTTATATACAGCATTTAAGCTTTAACCTTACTAAATAATTGTGTTAATAAGATAATTTTTATTTGCCTGTAATAAAAATATTTATTTTTGTTATAGGCATTATTCATTCATTCATTTATTTAGCAACATTTTATTAAACACTTATGAAACATTTTTAAGGACTCCCCTGGTAGCTCAGATGGTAAATACAGGAGATACAGTTTCACTCCCTAGGTTGAGAAGATCCCATGGATAAGGGAATGGCTACCCACTCCAGTATTCTTGCCTAGAGAATTCCATGGACAAAAGAGCCTGGTGGGCTATAGTCCATGGGCTCAACAAGAGTTGGACATGACTGAGTGAGTAACACTATAAACACTTTAAGTTTTAGAGGGAGAGAGGAATGTATTTGAAGAAGATTTTGATTTCATAGACCAAGCTTATATACAAAACAATAAATATGTGGATAAAGAGATAATATAACACAGTATAATAAAATTCAGGTTGATAACTGAATGAAGAGTGACTAGATTGCAAAGACAGGGCTACAGTTTTAAGGAGGAAGTCAGAAAAAGGTTTTCACTTGTCAAAATGCAAGCAGAATCCTACAGGTGGAAAATGAGTCAGCCAGATGGAAAATCCTAAGGAGGACCATTTCAAGAGGAGAGGTTTGTAGACAGAATGCCCTAAACTTAAATTAGCAGACCTTGAGTAAAGTAGATTACTCACCAGAATGCTGACTGACCTTATCCAATCATTTGAAGAACTTTAGAGAAAAGAAGGAAGGAAGAAAAGTAAAGGAAGAAGAAGGAATTCTGCTTCCAGAGTGCCTTCAGACTCAAGATTCCAACAACCTGACAGAAATTCCAGGCTATTGGCCTGCCTTATGATCACAGATTTGCTATATACACAATTGCTTTAACCAATTACCTAAAATCACTTTTCTCTCTGCCTCTCCAATTTTGTATATATAATAGATTTATTCAGTTTTATTGGTCCCACTATGGTTTTGTTTTCTGGAAAAAGGCTTATTGATATATAGATAGTATTGGTTTTGCATGCATAATGTTAACCAAATACATGTAAGTGAAAGAGCGAAATCAAGTACGCATCTTATGTTTGCATTCTGAACAACACGGTGAATACTGCTACCATTAATTGAGATCCAGAAAATACAGAACTTTTTTATGTAGAGAAGGACAGTTCAGGATTTCTGTTTTGCACAAGTTGAAGCCAAAGAATATTCAAACTACTATACAATAGCACTCATTTTACACATTAGCAAGGTAATGCTCAAAATCCTTCAAGCTAGGTTTCAACAGTATGTGAACCGAGAACTTCCATATGTACAAACTGGATATAGAAAAGGCAAAAGAACCAGAGATCAAATTGGCAGCATCCTTTGGATCATTGAAAAAGCAAGAAAGTTCCAGAAAAACATCTACTTCTGCTTTATTGACTATGCCAAAGCCTTTGACTGTAGACCACAACAAACTGTGGACAATTCTTCAAGAGACGGGAATACCAGACCACCTTACCTGCCTCCTGAGAAATCTGTATGCAAGTCAAAAAGTAACAGTTACAACTGGACATGAAAAAACAGACTGGTTCCAAATTGGGAAAGGAATACGTCAAGGCTGTATGTTGTCACCCTGATTGTTTAACTTATATGCAGAGTACATCACGTGAAATGCCAGGCTGGATGAAGCACAAGCTAGAATCAAGATTTCTGGCAGAAATATCAATACCCTCAGATATTCAGATGACACAACATTTACGGCAGAAAGCAAAAAAGAACTGAAGAGCCTCTTGATGAAAATGAAAGAAGAGAGTGAAAAAGTTGGCTTAAGACTCAATATTCAGAAAAATAATATCATGGCATCCAGTCCCATCACTTCATGGCATATAGATGGGGAAACAGTGGAAACGGTTTTCAGTTCCATCCATTCAGTCGCTGAGTTGTGTCCAACTCTTTACAACCCCATCGACTGCAGCAGGCCAGGCCTCCCTGTCTATCACCAACCTCCGGAGTTTACTCAAACTCATGCCCATTGAGTCACTGATGCTATCCAGTGATCTCATCCTCTGTCATCCCTTTCTCTTCCTGCTCTCAATCTTTCCCAGCATCAGGGCCTTTTCAAATGAGTCAACTCTTCACATCGGGTGGCCAAAGTATTGGAGTTTCAGCTTCAACATCGGTCCTTCCCATGAATATTCAGGATTGATTTCTGTAGGATGGACTGGTTGGGTCTCCTTGCAGCCCAAGGGACTCTCAAGAGTCTTCTCCAAAACCACAGTTCAAAAGCATCAATTCTTCGGCATTCAGCTTTCTTTATAGTCCAACTCTCACATCCATACATGACTATTGGGAAAATCACAACTTTAACTACACGGACCTTTGTTGGCAAAGTAATGTCTCTGCTTTTGAATATGCTCTCTAGGTTGGTCATAATTTTCTTCTAAGAAGTAAGCATCTCTTAATTTCATGGCTGCAGTCACCATCTACAATGATTTTGGAGCCCCCCAAGATAAAGTCTATCACTGTTTCTACTGTTTCCCCATCTATTTGCCACGAAGTGATGGGAACGGATGCCAGGGTCTTAGTTTTCTGAATGTTGAGCTTTAAGCCAACTTTTCACTCTACTCTTTCATTTCCATCAAGAGGCTCTTTAGTTCTTCTTCACTTTCTACCATAAGAATGGTATATCTGAGGTTATTGAACTTCCACCCAGCGATCATGATTCCAGCTTGTGCTTCATCCAGACCAGCATCTCTCATGATGTACTCTGCATATAAGTTAAATAAGCAGGGTGACAATATACAGTCTTGATGTACTCCTTTTCCTATTTGGAACTAGTCTGTTGTTCCATGTCAAGTTCTAACTGTTTCTTCCTTATCTTCATACAGGTTTCTCAAGAGGCAGGTCAGGTAGTCTGGTATTCCCATCTCTTTCAAAATTATCCACAGTGTATTGTGATCCACATAGTCAAAGGCTTTGGCATGGTCAATAAAGCAGAAATAGATGTTTTTCTGGAACTTTTTCTTTTTCGATAATCCAATGAATGTTGGCAATTTGATATCTGGTTCCTCTGCCTTTTCTAAATTCAGTTTGAACATCTGGAAGTTCATGGTTTACATATTGTTGAAGCCTGGCTTGGAGAGTTTTGAGCATTACTTTATTAGTGTGTGAAATGTGTGCGATTGTGCAGTAGTTTGAGCATTCTTTGGCATTTCGTTTCTTTGGGATTGGAATGAAAACTGACCTTTTCCAGTCCCGTGGCCAATGCTGAGTCTTCCAAATTTGCTGGCCTATTAAGTGCAGCACTTTCACAGCATCATCTTTTAGGATTTTAAATAGTTCAACTGGAATTCCATCACCTCTACTAGCTTTGTTTGTAGTGATGCTTCCTAAGGCCCACTTGACTTCACATTGCAGGATGTCTGGCTCTAGGTGAGTGATCACCCCATTGTGATCATCTGGGTTGTGAAGATCTTTTTTGTATAGTACTTCTGTGTATTGTTGCCACCTCTTCTTAATATCTTCTGCTTCTGTTAGGTCTATACCATTTTTATCCCTTATTGAGCCCATCTTTGCATGAAATGTTCCCTTGGTATCTCTAATTTTCTTGAAGAGATCTCTAGTCTTTCCCATTCTATTGTTTTCCTCTACTTCCTTGCACTGAACCCTGAAGGCTTTTTTATCTCTCCTTGCTATTCTTTGGATACAGTGAGAGACTCTATTTTCATGGGCTCCTAAATCACTGCAGATGATGACTGCAGCCATCAAATAAAAAGATGCTTGTTCTCAGAAGAAAAGCTATGACCAAACTAGACAGCATATTTATAAGCAGAGACATTACTTTACCAACACAGATCTATATAATCAAAGCTATGGTTTTCCCAGTAGTCATGTACAGATGTGAGAAAGTGGAAGTGAAAGTTGATCGGTTGTGTCCAACTCTTTGCAACCCATGAACTCTACAGGCCATGTAATTCTTCAAGCCAAAATACTGGAGTGGGTAGCCTTTCCCTTCTCCAGGGGATCTTCCCAACCCAGTGATAAAACTCAGGCCTCCCACGTTTCTGAAGAATTCTTTACCAGCTAAGCCACAAAGGAAGTCCAAGAATACTGGATTGGGTAGCGTATCAATTCTCCAGCAGATCTTTCCAAAAAGGAATTGAACCGGGTCTCCTGCATTGCAGGCAGATTCTTTACCAACTGAGCTATCAGGGAAGCCCACAGATGTGAGAGTTGGACCATAAAGAAGGCTGAGCACCAAAGAATAGACACTTTGGAACTGTGGTTTTAGAGAAGACTCTTGAGAGTTCCTTGGACTACAGGAAGATCAAACCAGTCAATCCTAAAGTAAATCAGTCCTCAATATTCACTGGAAGGACTGATGATGAAGCTGAAACTCCACTACTTTGACAATCTGATGTGAAGAGCCAACTCTAGAAAATACCCTGATGCTGGGAATGATTGAAGGCAGGAGAAGGGGATGAAAGAGGCTGAGATGGTTGGATGACATGACTGACTCAATGGACATGAGCTTGAGCAAACTCCAGGATATGGTGAAGGACAGGGAAACCTGGCGTGCTGCAGTAGATGTATGGGGTCGAAAAGAGTAGAACATGAAAGAACAACTGAACAACAACAAGGATTCAAATGGAGATGTTAAATGAGCTGTTAGATATAAAGATCCAGAGGCAAATAAGGAGTCAGGACTAGATCTAAAGGTTCAAAGTTATCACTTGGTCAATGCTATTTAATGGTATAGGCCTACCAGTCAAACCCCCTTAGGTCACTCCTGCACCTCTCTTTTAGCTTCTCTCTTGACTAAGAATCAAAGAGCCCTTTTTAGGCTGTCCTTTAGCTCCTTTGTTTCTATGTATAAACCTTGGATGTTACTACATTTTATCTTTACCAGAGGTATTCGAGCAATAGTATTTGAAACACTAAAAGTGAAAGTGAAGTCGCTCAGTCAGGTCCAACTCTTTGCGACCCCGTGGACTATAACCTACCAGGCTCCTCCCTCCATGGGGTTCTCCAGGCAAGAGTACTGGAGTGGGTTGCCATTTCCTTCTCCAGGGGATCTTCCTGACCCAGGGATCGAACCTGGGTCTCCTGAATTCCAGGCAGACGCTTTAACCTCTGAGCCACCAGGGAAGCCCCATTTGAAACACTAGGCTATGAAAAAAAAAAAAAAAATCTGTCCCATAGCTAATGTGCAGTACTGAGTCCACTTTCATTACTTGCCAGCTTTCTATGCACTGCTTTAGGCAAAAAGTGTTCATCTGTTTTTCTTCAGTCAACACCCTAGGTTGCTGCAGTGACAGTACTTAACGCTTACTCTTTAGTTTTCATATATATATATATATATATATATATATATATATATATATATCACACACACACATATGGAGCTTAATGAACTGTCCAAGTAAAGTCTTCTAATTGTGCTTGTGATTAAGGGGCCAGCTTTTCAGGAAGCCAGCTGAGGTGTTACTCTGTTTGTCTCCCAGCAAATTCCCATTCTTCTGCCCACCCTTTCCCACCACCCTAGATGGCAGCGGGTGACGCACGTGACTGCCATCTTAAGTGTGTCAGGCTGAAGGTGTACTGACAGAGGTGATCAAGGGCATGTTGTTTTGCTGCACACACATTCTACACGGCCACGAGCAGTGCCCTGGCTACCACAAGTCTTTCTGGACATGTGTCTAAACCTGAATTTTGTGTCAAAACCCTTAACCCTCCAAAACAATTCTTAAGTAGCTCATGATCTGCTCTGAGAAATTTTGTCATTGTTTAAAGGTAATGTTCAGCTTTCTTTTTCTTTGTTATTTGTTTAACCTAGTCACTGTTGACAGCTGTGTGCTAAAGCCTGACATATTGTCCATGCTCTGATGTATGAGCATTGCCAATTTTATATTTGTTGCAGCAAAAAAGAAGCTAAAGATGTATGAAAATGAGGAGCATGGCTGCGCTAAATCTGTGTGGGTACATGTGGGAAAGGAAGTTGGGGTCCCTTCAAAGGAGGGTTTGGGGTGACATCACCCAGGTTTCTCCTTGGTGTCCCTGCTTGGGGATCATGGCTGCTAGCTGGCTGGACCTCCCCAATGCAAGTTCGTGATTCTGCTTTGGCAAAGTTTCATGGGCTAGTAGAAGTCATTCTGTATTAGTGCCTATTTCAATATAAACATTTCACTCAAAAAAAAAAAAAAAATTAAGATACAGACCTAGATAACATCACCTAGAAAGAAAAATGATGGAGAAGCCTAGGACATAAAGGATAGAACAAAGCATAGGTTTAAGTGGCCAAACTGTAAGACATGATACTAGAATAAAAAGTGATCAAAATGAGAATAGAAAAGGGGTCATGGGAAGTGGCAAGACAGAGGTCTTCAATGCCCCTGAGGGGAGGGGTTTCAGAGAAGCAGACTAGGATAAAATAGCACATAGATACATACTAATATAAACAAATAGGTTGAAAGCAGAGATGGTGACAAGTCATCATTTGATCATGCTGATATCAGTAATTAAAAGTAAATGAAGGATCTTATAAAATTCTGTTGGATCGCTTATACTAGGTTTT
>SJYQ01004656.1:45945-78190 GCA_006410935.1 Redunca redunca
CTTGTCTAGAGAATCCCATGGACAGAGGAGCCTGGTGGGCTACAGTCCATGGGACTGCAGAGTCAGACACAATTTCCAGCCTCCGGGGCTACAGGAAGTCAGTCTTTGTGGTTTGGAAGCCCAGACTAGCTAGCGCACAGGTCCCATTTCCGTGTGATGTCTGTGAGCCCAGCCAGGGGCTGGGTGGCTCCACGTGTCTGAGAGGGTGGCTGGCTGGCTGGTCCAAGGTCCCGCTGACAGCAGGCATTCTGCACCCACAGTGTGCAGGTTTCTACTTCTGTTACCGAGGCCCAGAGGGAAGAGGCATACGTCAGTGCTACTCTCTGGATTCATCCCTCCCTCTCCTTCCCCTCCGCCGCGTCCACATGTCTGCCCTCGATGTCTACACCTCTATTCCCTGCCCTGTAAATAGGTTGATCAGTACCATTTTTCTAGATTCCATATATATACCAAGTCAGCTGAAGTGATGTAGATGAACCTGGGAGCCTGTCATACAGAGTGAAGTAAGTCAGAAAGAGAAAAAACGTATCGTATCTTACACTAGGTTTTCTCTGGCAAGTTCTACATGATTTGCAAATAAACGTATCTTAACAGTGGCTTATTTTCCAATAATTTCCCCCTTTCCCCATAAACTTAAGTATAAAAAATAAACTGGAGAATTATTATTTCTAAGTCTATAATTTTACTGCTTAATTTATTAATACAGTTGTGTTTTCTTTTAGACAAAGAGTCTAAGGTTGCAAAATTTCATTTTCTTATGGTCTTGACAGATGAGGACTAATGTGTTCTAAGTATATTCCGTTTTACAGAATGTCAGTAGGCAATAGAAGCTGTTCCATAATAATATAGAAAATCAATACTTCAGGCTCATTAGTTGTGACTGTGGCTTTGTACGGCAAGAAGAAATAAAATAAAGCAATATCTAGATAACCATATGAAATTCTGTGACAGGGATTGAAAAGGGGACTTACAGCTTCCTTATTCTCATTACAATAAAACCAGAGAATTTTTTTAGGGGTTGAAGTATCTCAACTTTATTTATTTATTTAAATTTTTATTTTTACTTTATTTTACTTTACAATACTGTATTGGTTTTGCCATACACTGACATGAATCCACCACAGGTGTAGATACATTCCCAAACATGGACCCCCCTCCCACCTCCCTCCCCATAACATCTCTCTGGGTCATCCCCGTGCACCGGCCCCAAGCATCCTGTATCCTGCATCGGACATAGACTGGCGATTCATTTCTTACATGATAGTATACATGTTTCAGTGCCATTCTCCCAAATCTTCCCACCCTCTCCCTCTCCCTCAGAGTCCAAAAGTCCACTCTACACTAAATATAGTATAATATTGAAAATGCCACAGACTTAAGATGCAAACAAATTCTTAAAGAATTTTGGGTGCTAAAATGAAATGAAATTGCATCAAATCCAATAGATGAGAGAATCACTTTCACCCCCGGGGACCACATTGTGAGTGGCTTAAAGTTAGTTCTGTTTTCCCAACAAAGAAATGGTGGTTATGCAAATAAATGTAGATAACGCTATGGTGGTAAGTAATTTTGCAATATATAAATGTATTAGATCAACACATGGTACACTTTAAATTTACATGTTTTATGTCAATTCGATCTTAGTAAAGTTGAGGGAAAAGTAGCTATAATTATAGCTAGTAGTCAAGTGGGGGAAGGGCAGTTTTGAGAGAAAACTATGTTTAGTACTGAGACTAAAACAAAAAAGATAAAGAAAAATAAAGTTGAACCAAAAAATCTCCAACATCAGTGTTTGTGAGGCATAGCACTCTTCTTCGTGTGTGTGTGTGTGTGTGTGTGTATATATACACCAGATGACAAAATTTCTAAAAAGATTATAATTCAAAGTAGCTTTAGCAAGATTGGAGAAGGAAATGACAACCTGCTCCGGTATTCTTGCCTGGAAAATTTCATGAACAGAGGAGCTGTGTGGGCTGCAGTCCATAGGGTTGCAAAACATTTGAGCAATTGAGCACAGACACAGAGAGAAAGATAATAAACAAACAAGCATACTTTGTCAGATGAGTATACACAACATGTTTAATACAATAATGTTAACACTAGTTATGAAACACTCATCTTTTCACATGCAAAAATGCCTTTTATTAAAAAGAGATATGCTAATAAAATTTCCTTAGACTCCTTCATGAATTTATAATCATCTGGTGGTTGTTTAGTTGCTAAGTCATGTCCAACTCTTGCGACCCCATTGACTGTATCCTGCTAGGTTCCTCTGTCCATGGGATTCTCTAGGCAAGAATACTGGATTGGATTGCTATTTCCTTCTCCAGGGGATCTTCCCAACCTAGTGATCAAACGTGGGTTTCTTGTACTGCAGGCAAATTCTTTACCAACTGAGTTACAAGGGAAGCCCCTATAATTATCTAGATGTATCAAAATAAGCTAAAATTAAAAATTAAATTTCAATTATTAAATGAAGGTGTATACATCTCAGTATTTTTTTTTAGTTCTTAAAGTAACGTTTTCTTGTTTTATTTTCTGTATGACATTATTAGTTTGACTGTAACAAAATACCAGTAAACTGAGTGGGTTCAACAACAGAAGCATGTTGTCACACAGTTCTGAGGGTGGAAGTCCGAGATCAAGGTGTTGACAAGGCTGGTTCCTTCTAAGAGCCATGTGGAAGGATCTGTTCCATGGTTCTCCTTTAGCCTCTGGTGGTTTGCAAGCACTCTTTGGCGTTCCTTGGCTTGTAGATCATCGCACTAATCTCTGTCATCATATTCACATGGTGCTACCTATTTGTGCATATCTGTGTCCAATTTCCCACCTTTATAAGAACATTAGTCATATTGAATTAAAATCTGGATTACCTCTGTAAAGAATCTGTATTTAAATAAAGCCATACTCTATGGGGAGAGGCAAAATTCAACCCATAACTATCTGCCTCCCAGCCTCTCAACATCACTGTCTTTCTCACATGCAAAGCACCCCCAAGTATCTGGACTCATTCTAGTACCAACTTTAAGTTTAAAATTTCTTCAAAGTATGAACTAAATCAGGTATGGGTGAGATTTAGGGTATGATTCATCATGAAGCAAAATTGCTATCCATCTGTGAACCTGTGAAGCCATATAACAAGTTATGTTTCCAAAATACAGTGATGGTACAGGTGTAGAGATCTTCTCATTCCAAAGGAGAGACATTGGAAGGTAAAAAGGGGATGGCAGATCTCAAGCAAGTCCAGAACCTGGACAGGCAAATTTCATTAGATTTTCAAGTTTGGGAATCGTCCTCCTTGGTTTGATGATGCTCTGCTTTCTGGGCTGACTGGAGGCAACTCAGCCCTCACAGACCTGAGCCTAGCCCCACCCCACCTATAACTTCCTCCTTGCATGGTGGCCCATTCCCTATGCTCTTGATGGCCATCTGCCCTCTGAAATCCAAGGAGCTGGTTCTGCTCTCTAGATCCATGGCTCTATCCTCACAGTAATTTTTCTTTCAATGGTTCTTTTCTCAAAGCCATTCTTCCTTCACTTCATTCCATCTGTGTCTCTGGCAGTTCAGGCTGGCTGTGTTTCTGCTTTTATAAAATTCTCTAAAACTTGTTAGCCTCCCATTCAATTCACAGAGCTCCAAGACACCCTACCAGAGGATCTTCCGCAGATCATTCCTGAATGTAATTCTATCTCTGTCCTGATGAGAAGATTGATTGGATCATGTCTCACACACTTAATCTACTTAGCACATGATTATCTTGCTACACCCTGGACTCTTTTGCATTCTCTGGATAAAAAGAAATCTTTCAAATCATCAAACGCTCGCTACTTTCTTGTTGTTAAGGAGTTTCTTCTTGAATGTATATTTCTCCTCTTACATTTCACTATAAGCAGCAAGGAGAAGACCCCCATGCCTCCAACACTTTACTTAGAAATCTCAGTTAAATCTTCAACTTATCCCCTGCCAGTCTACTTTGTAGCCAACAAAATTCAGTTCAAGTAAGTCCTCTGTCACTTTATATCAATTTTATTTCCCTCTAATTTCCAGTAATACGTTTCTCATCTCCATCTGGGGTCTGTCAAAATAAATTTTACCATTCATATCTACTTTTTAAAAAATTGCCCATTATGGTTTATTATAGGATATTGAATTAATATTCATATTCCTTTTTATGATTGTATATGTATTTTCTTAGATGATAGAAGCTTTACCAATAGCTCTCCTCCTTTCTTTCTGTTCTCTCACCAGAATCACCATTAGCATTCATATTTCTACCAATAGTCTCTTCAAGGCAATCTAGACCTTTCAGATCACACACCACAGAGCTTTTTCAGCCTCTACTTAATATCCACTTCCAAAGTTACATCCACATTTTTAAGTATTTTGAGCATCTGCAACCCACTTTTGCTGTTAAAATCTGTGTTAATTTGCTAGGGCTGTCTCAACAAACTTCCACAAATGGTTTGCACAAACAACGAAAATGCATAGTCTCACAGTGCTAGGGGTCAGAAATTCAAGATTAAGGTGTAAGTAAAGTCGATTCCTTCTGAGAGCTGTGAGGAAGAAACTGGTGTCTGCCTCTCTCCTAGCTTCTGGTGGTTGGCTCTCAGTTTTTAGCATCCCTTCCTGCTTATGCTGAGACTCCAGATTATTTGCTTTCTCTTGGTCAATCTGAATAGAAAGTAACCTTGAAAGATATCTTTTCACTTTATTTATTTATTCTACAGATTTCTAACTATCTATGGTGATATGAGTCTTCCATATAAAATTTCTAGTTGCCTACAGATCAGTCCTGGGTGTTCTTTGGAAGGAATGATGCTAAAGCTGAAACTCCAGTACTTTGGCCACCTCATGCAAAGAGCTGACTCACTGGAAAAGACTCTGATGCTGGGAGGGATTGAGGGCAGGAGGAGAAGGGGACGACAGAGGATGAGATGGCTGGATGGCATCACTGACTCGATGGACGTGAGTTTGAGTGAACTCCGGGAGTTGGTGATGGACAGGGAGGCCTGGCGTGCTGCGATTCATGGGGTCGCAAAAAGTCAGATATGACTGAGCAACTAAACTGAACTGACATAACATTTAAAAATTTACTTTTAACATTCAGCTGAAATTAATATTTTTATTAACATTCTTTCTTATAATATCCCCATTTGTTGACTTTAACAATATGGCACTGCATTTATTTTCTTTTTAAATCCTAACCCTTGTATTCACTGTCAAGTTTTAGAAGTCTCTCTCTCTCTCTCTCTTTTTTATTTTTATTGTTTCTTTTCCATCATGTCATGTTCCCATTTAATTTATACCCAATAAACTCTTTGCTGCAATTGCTTTCTAAACCTCAATCTGTATTTTGAACTTCAGGCTCCAATAATTCAAAAGGCTGGCTTGTATCTTTGTCATTGTTTGGCCTCAAATCTATCATCTAACACAACCAAAGTTCCACCTAAAAATTCTTCAGGATGACTTCATTTTTACTATTGATGTTACCTAGCTCAACCTTAGAGTCATATAGAATCTTCCATCTATCTCACAACATAAATTATATACCACCAAGAATAATAGATTCTTCTTAATATAATATTTCAAATATCAACCTCCTTTCTATATCCATGAATAAAATTCTAGTGTATATGCTCTGTACTTTGGATATTTTAATATTCTCATTTCTCTTCCTTCTTTGGTTTCACACCACCTCATTCTCTCCTAGCAGCATCATCAAGTTATTTGAATCAATTTTAAGTGGAGTGATGTATTGAAATATTAGACATTCTAATCCAATGTGTTGTACTCAAGAAATAAATTCTAGTTGGATGACAGGTGCCTATAAATAGTCATAATACTATTTGTAAGTGCTAAAATAGAAGCACACATATGTCAACTGTGAATGCATGCAATTCAGAATCAGTTCCTCAGGATTCAGAGTGAACTACCTGGTGGAGAAGGAAATAGCAAATGAGTGGGAGTGCCACTGGTCTGATAAGCACTTTCTAAACAGTGGAAAAGTCAAGCACAAATGAATCATGACATTTGAGTAAGATCTTAGGGTGGAGTTACAACCCAATAAACCCACTGTAACTTGAAAATACGGTAAGTCTAAAAGGTACTTAGTACTCCTAAACTTCTGAGTATCATAGCTTAGCCTATCTTTCCTGAAGCATGTTCAGAACACTTACCTTAGCCTACAGTTGGCAAAGTCATTTTACACAAAACCTATTTTATATGGGAGTGTTGATTATTTCATGTAATTTATTGAATAATATACTGAAAGTGAAGAACAGAATGGTCATATGGTTATAGACAGTCGGAATTTATTAGCTGTTTATACTCAGGACTGTGTGTGACTGACTGGGAGCTGGGGCTCACTGCCACTGGCCAGCGTCATGAGAGAATGTAGAGCCAGAGAATGCTATCCAGGAAGAGATCAAAATTCAAAACTCAAAATGTGGATTCTACTGAATATGTCTCACTTTCATCATAAAGTTGAAAAATTATAAATCAAACCATCATAAGTCAGAGATCATGAGCCTGTGAAAACTGAGTGAGTGTCAGGTGGTTGTCAATTACTGAAAGAAAGTAGAGCCTGAATTGGCGCATATCCCAGGTTATATAAAAGTTAAATAGAAATGTATGTTATCATATGGGGAGAAAAGTAGAGTGAGGACTGCAGTTAATAAATTTAATTTAATGTATTTCAAAACGGGACTCCCAGTTTCAACTGTGACATAGAAAGAAGTCAGCATTTATCATTCACACATTTACCAAAAAAAAAAAAAAAGTTTAACAAATGGAAAATGAGTAACATTTGTCAGACTCATTTAGAGAGCTGAGGTAACAGAATTCTATTTTACCCTATCTGGAGAACCAGGTACATCCAGAGAGACACCACTGAGATCTATTTATTTGACACAGATGTTGCTCTATTTGGATTACTTAGATGGTAATAGACAATTGGCAACCCCAGCTCCGTGGAAAATCTGACCATAATTGTACAGTTAACTCTCCATATCCATGGTTCTGTATCTGCAGATTCAACCAACTGTGGATTGTGTAGTACTGCAAGTATTGGTATTGAAAAAACAATGTAAAATTGGACCCAGGCAATTCAAACCTATGTTGTTCAAGAACCAACTGTAGAGGCTCAATCTGCACAAGCATAAAGAGTGAGAAGCACCTTGAAGCTCCAGATTTAAGGAAACCTACACTTTCATGATATATATCCTGAGGAATGCAACACAATTTTATGGTGAAATGAGGGAATAAAACCTTTGTGGGTCTGATTGCAAGAGTAATTTCTATGGAAGAGTAATTATTGTGAAGTATGCTCTGAGTCTTCACTAGAATCAAGTCATACTCTCTAGGTAAAAATATTTTACCAGAAATGTATCATTGTAGAGTTAAGGAATTTTCTCTCACACCAGCCCTATCTGACCTTCCTGTCTCTTCCAAGGGGGAAAAATAAACATAGTCAACGAAGGTCCAGTTATAAAGAAATTATAGGAAAATTCTGCAGTCAGGGAAATAAGTTGGAGACAACAGGAGAAAAACTTAAATTACTGAAGAAACTCTTATGAAGGACACAATCTGGAGAATAGGCTTAATAAACAACTGAGATTTAATTGGAAGGTTATAAAACACTTCCTCTTCCCCACACCTAACCGCCACACCACTGTGACTTGACAGTAATAAACATAGCTTATGACTAGAGGGCCTGCAAGACACAGACTCTCTGATGAGGGGTGCTTGCTATACTGTGGTGTGCTTAGTCTGATTCTTATGACGCCGTGGACTGCAGGCCATGAGTCTCCTCCATCCTTGTAATTTTTCAGGCAAGAATACTGAAGTGGGTTGTCATTTCCTACTTCAGAAATTTCCTGCATCTGTAGTTAAATAGCAAATACTTCCATGATGGATTACAAAGCATGACAAAAGTCAAGAAAAGCACCACCTGAATAGACAGCAATCAGAAACAGATTGAAATAGAAAACTGAATTTAGAATCTCCAGACCAATTATTTAAAACTAAGCAATGATGGATATGTTAAAGGTTGTAATGAAAAAAGTAGAAAAAATGTACCAACAAATGGGTAATACAACCAGAGAAATGGAAATTCTAAGAATGAATCAAAAGAAAATGCTAGAAATTGAAAATATTATAACAGAAATAAAGACCACTTGATTGGGCATGGCCAAGCAATCAAGGAGCTGGAAGATAAATCAGGAGAAACTTTTCAACCTGAAATGTAAAGAGAAAAATAAGAGAAAGTATGAGAAATGTGAGAGTATGAGAAGGTGCAGCATTAGTGTAATTGGGAGGGCAGAAGGAGAAGTAAAAGAAAAAACATAATTTGTGAAGCAATCGTGGGTGAGGACTTTCCAAAATTAATGGCAGATAGAAAAAAAAAAAAAAAAGAGTGAAGTACAAGCCTTTAAAACTCTATAGGTGATGAAATTATCCTTCAAAAGTGAATGCAAAATACTTTCTCAGGTAAATACAAAGTGAAAAAAAAAATGTTGCCAGAAAACCAGCTATTGCAGGAAAAGTTGAAAGTTCTCCAGACAGAAAGGAGATCATATCCCTAACAAAACTGGATCCACATAAAAGGAGAAGATCATTAGAGGAGGAATAAATGAGAGTCAAACTTTTCTTTTTCATTTTTATTTTATTTAAAAATTAACGGTTGGTAGTATTTCATTATGGTAATTCAAGCAGACTAAGATAGCTTTTGGCTGTAACTCTCTATTACTTTGGTGTTGTTTTAGGATCCTGGTATACATTTTTAACTTATCACAGTATATTTCAAGTGATATTACACTATTTCTTGATTGTATAAGAACCTTACAATAGGCATTCCACTTACCCCTTCCTAGACTTTATGCTATTATCAGTATAGAGTTTACAAGTCATATGTTACAAGTCATAGGCATCACTGTTACTGCTTTTATTTAAACAGTTCAATTATTTCCATTAAAAACAATTCTGGACTCTTAGGAAAAATAATGGCTGGAATAAAGCATTAATAGTAATTAGGTAATTATAGATTGTGTGTGTATACTTAGTTGCTGAGTTGTGTTCTACTCTTTCCAACCCAGTGGACTGTAGCCCACCAGGCTCCTCTGCCCATGGAGTCTCTCAGGTAAGAATACTGTAGTGGGTTGACATTTCCTATGAGAGAGAAATGACTGAGAGCAATCTCATGAGAGATGGGAAGGATGCACTCTGCCACAAATTAACTGTAGGACACTCGAAAATATCAATTCAGTTCAGTTCAATTCAATTGCTCAGCCGTGTCCAGCTCTTTGCGACCCCATGAATCGTAGCATGCCAGGCCTCCCTGTCCAACACCAACTCCCGGAGTTCACTCAGATTCATGTCCATCGAGTCCGTGATGCCATCCAGCCATCTCATCCTCTGTCGTCCCCTTCTCCTCCTGCCCCAATCCCTCCCAGCATCAGAGTATTTTCCAATGAGTCAACTCTTGGCATGAGGTGGCCAAAGTACTGGAGTTTCAGCTTTAGCATCATTCCTTCCAAAGAAATCCCAGGGCTGATCTCCTTCAGAATGGACTGGTTGGATCTCCTTGCAGTCCAAGGGCCTCTCAAGAGTCTTCAACACCACAGTTCAAAAGCATCAATTCTTTGGCACTCAGCCTCCTTCACAGTCCAACTCTCACATCCATACATGACTACTGGAAAAACCATAGCCTTGACTAGATGGATATGGGGTTAGACAAAAAGTTTGTTCAGGATTTTGCATATCATCTTTCAGAAAAATGCAAAGGAACTTTTTTTTATTAACCTGATATATACTGCTGTTTGAAAGTGAGCTTTATTGAAATTTCTAATTAAATGTAGGCTGTGTGCTACAAATTTATTGACATTCACCCACTGATGATTTTTCCTGAATCTCTGATCCTGGGTCTGCCCATTAAAAAAATGTTAAATAGCTTGCCAATTATTAAATTAAGTGGAAATACATCAACACCTAACTGTGGTGGTGAACTTCATGGTCAGTTCAGCCAGCCCATGGTGGACAGGTAGTTGGTCTAGCTGCACCATGAAACTTTAATTTAAAAGGGTTAGTAGCTTAGTCAGTTGCTATTACTCAGTAGCTCAGTAGTTAGTTGCAATCCCAAAGCCCACCAGGCTCTTTTGTCCATGGAATTCTCCAGCTAAGAATACTGGAGGGAGTTCAGTCAGTTCAGTTCAGTTCAGTTGCTCAGTCATGCTTGACTCTTTGTGACTCCATGGACTGCTGCATGTCAGGCCTCCCTGTCCATCACCAACTCCTGGAGTTTACTCAAACTCATGTCCATTGAGTTGGTGATGCCATTCAACCATCTCATCCCCTGTCATCTCCTTCTCTTCCTGCCCTCAATCTTTCCCAGCATCTGGGTCTTTTCTAACAAGTCAGCTCTTTGCATCAGATGGCCAAAGTACTACAGTTTCAACTTCAACATCAGTCCTTCCAATGAATATTCAGGACTGATTTCCTCTAGGGTGAACTGGCTGGATCTCCTTGCTGTCCAAGGGACTCTCAAGAGTCTTCAACACCACAGTTCAAAAGCATCAATTCTTCGGCACTCAGCTTTCTTTATAGTCCAACTCTAACATCCATACATGACTACTGAAAAACTATAGCCTTGACTAGATGGACCTTTGTTGGCAAAGTAATGTCTCTGCTTTTTAATATGCTGTCTAGTTTGGTCATAACTTTCCTCCCAAGGAGCAACCATCTTTTAATTTCATGGCTGCAGTCACCATCTGCAGTGATTTTGGAGCCCCCCAAAATAAAGTCTGACACTGTTTCCACTGTTTCCCCATCTATTTGCCACGAAGTTATGGGACCAAATGCCATGATCTTAATTTTCTGAATGCTGAGCTTTAAGCCAACTTTTTCACTCTCCTCTTTCACTTTCGGAGTTCCCTGGTGCCTTAGACGGTAAAGCGTCTTTCTACAATGCGGGAGACCTGGGTTCGATCCCCAGGTCTGGAAGATCCCCTGGAGAAGGAAATGGCAATCCACTCCAGTACTATTGCTTGGAAAATCCCATGGACGGAGCCTGGTAGGCTACAGTCCATGGGGTCGCAAAGAGTCAGACACGACTGAGCGACTTCACACACACTTCTTTCACTTTCATCAAGAGGCTTTTAGTTCTTCTTCAGTTTCTGCCATAAGGGTGGTGCCATCTGTATATCTGAGGTTATTGATATTTCTCCTAGAAATCTTGATTCTAGCTGGTGCTTCATCCAACCCAGCATTTCTCATGATGTATTCTGTGTATAAGTTAAATAAGCAGTGTGACAATATATAGCCTTGATATACTCCTTTTCCTATTTGGAACCAGTCTGTTGTTCCATGTCCAGTTCTAACTGTTGCTTCCTGATGCATACAGATTTCTCAAGAGGCAGGTCAGCTGTTCTGGTATTCCCATCTCTTTCAGAATTTTCCACATTTTATGTGATCCACACAGTCCAAGGCTTTGGCATAGTCAATAAAACAGAAATAGATGTTTTTCTGGAACTCTCTTGCTTTTTCAATCATCCAGTAGATGTTAGCAATTTGATTTCTGGTTCCTCTGCCTTTTCTAAAACTAGCTTGAACATCTGGAGGTTCATGGTTCATGTACTGTTGAAGTCTGGGCTTGGAGAATTTTGAGGATTAATTTACTAGCATGTATCTCACATGCAATTGTGAGTGCAATTGTGTGGTAGTTTGAGCATTCTTTGGCATGCTGGAGTGAATAGCCATTTCCTCCTCCAGGGGATCTTTCCAATCCAGGAATTGAAGCTGGGTCCCTTGCCTTGAAGGCAGATTCTTTACCATCTGAGCCACCAGGGAAAGTGAAATGTGAAAAGTGAAAGTAAAAGTCGCTCAGTCATGTCTGACTCTTTGTGACCCAGGAATTCTCCAGGCCTGAGTATTTATTGAGTGGGTAGCCATTCCCTTCTCCAGGGGATCTTCAGGACCCAGGAATCAAACCAGGCTCTCCTGCATTACAGGTGAATTCTTTACCAACTGAGCTATGAGGGAAGTCCATTTTAGCTGAAATGAACATTTAAGTCACTAGACTTTGAGTTAAACACTGAATTTCATAATGTTGGTGAGACTATTCTAACCACTTGAAAACCTTAATAGAAAAAGAGAAAAAAAAGAAAAAAAGATCCTCTAAACAAGAGAGAATCCTGCCTCCAAACTGCCTTTGAACTAGAGCTGCAGCATCAATTTCCCTCTGGGTGCATATCTTATCATCTTACCCTGAAGATGTCAGACTTGGCAGCCCCACAACTACATGGGCCAATTCTTTAAAACAAATTCTCTCTCTCTAGCTTTCACACTCGCTCTCATTCTTGCTCTCGACATACATACACACAAAAACATACACACAGAGTGTTGTTTCCATTTTATCTGGAAAGCTCGGATTTTCACAGTTCATGTCCAAGTATTTTCACATAGATACCTCGCATTCTCTCAAAATTTATTAATTGCATTTCTCAAACACATCCAGTGATAAGAATGTCATTTCCACTAAATTCATATTTCAGCACACTTACCACTAAGACTAGCTCTCTATATTGCCATTTTTCAAGACCCGTCTAAAATATTGTCTATTTCTATGCTTTTAAGGATTCATCCCCCCAAACTAGTATGCAATTTTCTTGTCCTTTCAATTCTTCAAAGTATTGTATATTCTGTGATATATTATAAATATTATAGTTATCTATCATTAAACTTTGCTGGTCTTATGGAAGATAGAAATAAAAAGGTTCCAACTGTATCATGCTTTTCAAGATTCTGTTCATAAAAGGCATATTTCACATACATTCACATTTCTTTAACCAAAGAAACTTACATGTCCTAACCTATATAAAACTTCACCCAATACTTCTTGTAGATAATAATTTCCCTATAAATTTACTTGAATAATTTTCATATAGTATGTTGCTATAATGCTGTGAAGTGTTAGTCACTGAACACAACTTGAGATAGGAAGTATAATGTGTGATTTTGTTCTATATATTCTTGGATCATGCAACCCAAAGGCAGAAATTAGGGAGACCCCTGAAAGAGACTGAAAAGAGCAAATTAAAGTCAATGGGTGTATTAGTTTACTGTGGCAGCGATAACAATTTACTAAAGACAGGGTGGCTTCAGATAATAGAAATTTGTTCTCTCACAGTTTTGAAGGTGAGAAATATCAAATTATTATTGGTTTGAAACCAAGATATTGGCAGAGTCAGACTCCCTCTCTCTAGAAGTGAATGTGTTCCTTACCTCTTCCAGTTTCTCGTGGCTGTGGACATTCCCTGGCTTGTGGCTGTATCAATCCAGTCTTGAGGGTCAGCTTACTCAAATCTCTCCTTTTCTCTGTGTGCGTTAAATCCAGCTCTCTTCATTTTAAAGGATACAAGTGATTGTGTTTAGGACCCATCTGTATTATCTGGGATAATCTCTCCATCTCAAAATCCTTAATCACCTGCAAAAAGTTATCTCCTCTTTTAAAAAAAATATGAATTATCGTTCACCATTTTCAGAGACATATTTTGGGGAACATGTTTTTCAGCCCCTTGAGTCAGTCTCTTTTTTCTCATTTCTGTTTGATGTATGGTTCTCTCTCCCTCTCTTGCTCTCCCTCTGAGTTCTCAGTCTTGCTCTCACTGAGAGTGTGTGTGTATACATGTGTGTGTGTGTAAGTATGTGTATGTGTGAGCCAACCGTTTCTACTTCTTTATCCACATAATGAAGCAAAACTGAATAGCAGCTACTTCTTCTTCAAGTCACATGTGCTTCAAGACATATGGAGAATGTTACTGAATTCCAAATACAGATATTCAGATTGTGAACATGGAGGATCTTATACTTTTAGCATTTCTCAAGAGTCTGCTCAGCACAGCACTTCATCAACCACACAGGTGATTTGGATTCACAATCATGGAGGGAATAAACTCTGGTCACCAATTAGCTCCTGGAATGTGTTTCATATGGTATCAGGGTACTCACATAAACACTCAAGGTTCACAGAAAAGGTGGTAGCAGTTAAGT
Organism: Redunca redunca; assembly: GCA_006410935.1. Classification (NCBI taxonomy): domain Eukaryota; kingdom Metazoa; phylum Chordata; class Mammalia; order Artiodactyla; family Bovidae; genus Redunca; species Redunca redunca. Next base: position 59,989 of record SJYQ01004656.1, read on the forward strand.
CACTAAGTTGTGTCCAACTTTACTTCTCTGTCCATGGGATTTACCAAGCAAGAATACTGGAGTGGGTTACCATTTCCTTCTCCAGGGATCTTTCCAACCCATGGATCCAACCCACATCTCCTGCATTACAGACAAATTCTTTATCCCTGAACCACTAGAGAAGCTTATGGTTAGAGTCTGCTCATGGTTGAATCAACTATGAATATATGATTGTTTTCAAACATGGTCCATGAGATCTTTTCGCTTACAGAGAATCAATTCTGATGGAAGGGTTAATGGTCATAAGTGGACAGCATTCTGAAAACTGTCTACTACATTTGCATTGAGTGTGCTTCCCTGAGGTGAAAATACTACTGTTTTCAGTAAATCTTTTTAAAAGTCTTAGCATTTAGCTGGGCCGGTATACTGGGATGACTCTGAGGGTTGAGATGGGGAGGGAAGTGGGAGGGGGTTCAGGATGGGGAACACATGTACACCCATGGCTGATTCATGTCAATGTATGGCAAAAACCACTACAACATTGTAAAGTAATTAGCCTCCAATTAAAATAAATTAATTAAATTTTTAAGTCTTAGCATTTATTATGTAAAATGTTATTGTTTTCTTAACTTTTATTAAGTCAGTACAGACATGTTATAGCAATCACTAAGACAACTTAGTAATACTATTTCTAAAATATCACTCCTTGCAAGCCCACATTTTGTTCTTATAAGTTGGCAAGGGTGCTAAGCTGACAAACTCAGCTGTTCCTGTAACTGGAACATTTTGACTCATCTCTGAAATAGAGTAGATGGACAATGAATTTCCCCTGGAGGTGTTGTAAAAGATATTCATCAATAGTGGTGGTCAATTTATTGATTTATACCAAGGAGACAAGTCAGAACACTGCAGCATGGTAACAATGAGCTCAGTGGTAGCCCAAATCTGGGTGGCTTACTACACAGTATTTTATACATGCTGGAGAAATTCTATTTTAAACTTATACTTTGTACATTTCTTTTCTGGTAGTATTCCTTTGTAGTTTAGAAACATTTTAGCCAGGTTTTCTTAAAAATAATAGCACTATATTTTTGTATACTGTCTTAAAAGAACTTTTTTTTTTTTATTTTCACAATAGCTTTGGGAGATGAATGGGTGAGTCATTATTAGAGATGAAGGAAGCTGAGACTGAGAGAAATGAAAAGGCTTTTACTGGAGTAACAGAGTGATGCTGAAATGTCTTCCAAGGAGAAGGAAGGACATCTCTGTTGCCCATTAAGGATAATAGAGTGAGTTGGCATCGGTCTTGGAGTAGCCTGTTGGGAGACTGTGATTATACCTGGGAGGCGAGGACAATCTCTCCTCCCCAAGGACCTGGAATATCCAGAGATAAATTTTAGGTTAGAATGGCAAGGTCAGATCTGACCTGGGTCACTGTCTTTGTGCTAGTCTAGGAAGGGAGTGACTAAGAAGGGATTATGATATTGAGGTTGAAAGCAAGAGTCCTCAGGAACCAGAGGAATTGAAGGTGATTGATGGGAGTGATTTTTGTGAAGGGGAATTCAGCACAATGATCAGTGTGAAGTTTCTGCTCCAAGAGCCATGAAAGAAACATATTTTATTCTAGTAGATTTAAAAAATACTACTCAAGGCATGTGTGTCCATGCAGCAATCTTTTTTCCTAAGGAAAGAGCCATATAGAAACTTTAAATGAAAACACTCTGTAAGTAATTACAGAATAAGACAGATGCAAAATTTGAGAACCTATTTTTTGTTTTTGCTCCTCTAAATGAAACATGAAGATGTAAGAATCAAATTGTGGTAAAACCAGTCAGAACCCACTCAAACATATATTCTATATATAATATGAATACATTAGAGTATATGAGCATTTTTATTCAAAATAAAACATAATGTAGAAATGGAAAATCACCAAGACAACTTAAGAAAGAGTAGACACAATTTTAAGAGAAGGGCTGTATCGATACACACATATCCAGAGTTATCCAGAGTATAATTGAACCAGTACTTCATTTTTAGTTACATTTACTCTTAGAGTTTTTCCCAAATAGAAATTTCCCTCTTCACTGCAAATCAATTAAAAACTGTCTGGCACACTCTTGTGCTATAGGCCAGTAGGTGTGTGTGTGTGTGTGTGTGTGTGTGTGTGTGTGGTAGAGTAGGGGGGAGGGTGTGGATTCTTGTTTATTTATTATGTGTGTAAACATTTATTGATATATTTGCTAACATTAAATTCATGATAACTCACTTAATAGAATATATATAAAATGTTACAAACCATGTTCCTCTTGTCAATCCAACCTTTAACCCCAGATTTTGTGTTGACATTTTCCACATGCCCATAAATATGATCACTAGGCACCTGTCATTTATCCAGTTACCTTTACAAACAGAATTCTGTCTCTAATATTTCAAACCTAAAGTGCCTCTTTCTTACGTCTTGTACAAGACATTGCTAGGTAGGAGGTAGTTAGCAACCAAACTCTTCTGCCTTAGGATCAATGCCTTGTTTTTCTAATAATTCACTGCATATTTATTGGGTACTATCTATGTGGCAGTCTTCCCTGATGGCTCAGGGGTAAAGAACATGCCTGGCAATGTAGGAGACTCAGATTCAATCACTGGGTCAGGAAGATCCCTGGAGAAGGGAATGGCAGCCCACTCCAGTATTCTTGTCTAGGAAATGCCATGGACAGAGGAGCCTGGCGGGCTACAGTCCATGGGGTCACAAAATTAGGACACTACTTAGCTACTGAGCAAGCGCATGGAAGCACCTATGTGGCAAGTGCCTTCATAGGTCCTTGAGATACATCAGTAAGCAAAACTGACACAAACCCCTTCCTCCACTGAAAGTCTAGTCTAGCATGTGTGTGTGAGTGTGTGTGTGTGTGTGTGTGTGCATGTGCGTGCGTGCATACACACTTAGATGCTTCAGTTGTGTCTGACTCTTTGCGACTGCTTAGACTATGGCCCGCCAGGCACCTTTGTCCATGGGAATCTCCATGCAAAAATAATGGTAGCCATTCTCTACTCCAGGGGACCTTCCCAACCCATGGATTGAATCTGGGTCCCCTGCATTGCAGGCAGATTCCTCACTGATTGAGCCATGAGGGAAACCCATAGTTTAACATACTCTCACCAAAACACAACTTGACTTTGAATGTTTTTGTTACCAGATGAAGCTTTCATCTTTGTAGAGATATAACTTACCAAAGAGTAAAATGTATGGGTATATCTGAGCCCTAAAAGAGACCAAGGATTTAAGATTTTTTTTTTTTCCTGAATATGATCTCTTCTAATCCTCAGAGCAATTGTAACTTTCACCGAGGAGCCTGCTATTCAAGGTGATTTTGCACAGCTTGTATCAGATGTAACTGAGTTAAAGCCCCTGTTTCCTGACTTAAATCTGGTTTCTTCAGATGGAAAGACCCGCTGTGGTTGTTTGTAGCACAATTCTTCTTTTTCTTAGCTTACAAACAAGCACCCCAAAGATATTGATCTACTGTTCTATATCAATATAAGATACTCTATCTTACACATTTCCTGTAAGACAAGTAACAGAGGTATACATGCTCCCTCTCAGCAAATAAAATTTCTTCCTCTTTGTCATGGCTGGATTCTTCTTCCTCCTCTTCCTCAAATATCCTGTCACTTCTGGAGGTTCTCTGTGGTCTCATCCAAGAACACTCTGATTTGTCCCTCAGAGAGGCTGCACTCTTTATGTTTTCACATAAAATAATAAGTATATATAGACTTATTAAAATAATATATATAAATATCAAAGTGGGTTCTTTACCAGCTGAGCCACAAGGGAAGCCCAAGAATACTGGAGTGGGTAGCCTATCCCTTCTCCAGTGGGTCTTCCTGACCCAGGAATCAAACCAGGGTCTCCTGCATTGCAGATGGATTCTTTAGCAGCTGAGCTATTAGGGAAGCCCATATATATATATATATATATATAATTCTAGGTGTTGTTAATTATGTATTGTCCACTTTAAAAAAATGAACAATGTGAGAGTTGTGAGTTAAGTTTTATTTGGGGCAAAATGAGGACTGCAGTCCAGGAGACAGCACCTCTGATAGCTCTGAGCAACTGTGCCAAAGAGGCCGGGGGACAGTCAGTATATAAATGATTTTGGTGAAAGGGGAGTATGTACAATCAAGGAAATATTTTTTCTCAGAAGCTTTCTGCTAGGCCCAAGGAGCAGTCATCACCATGAAGGATTTTAGTGTCTTTCTAGGTATGAGGAGATACCAGAATTGGGCTCATAAAATTGGGCCCTGCAAATTTCTATCTGAAGACCTGTTCTGCCAGTTTTTCCACGAGCTCCCCACTCTGAACTCCTTTTAGCAGTGTTGCAGCTCAGCATCTGCAGCAGCAGATGATTTGATCCTTGTGGGGGTGGGTGGCAAGTACCCATGGCAAGTGCCAGTTTAGAGCTGAGAGTACAAATTTCTGTTTCTCTAAGTGATTTTCAGTATTGGTTTGTAAACTCGCTGAGGGAATATATAGTCTAATCTGAATTTAGCACATCAACGTGCACAGTCTGGTGCCTAAAGGGGAGCTCAAAATATGTCTTTGACAATTCTCTCTTGGGTAGTTCTTCCCATCCTATCTGTGTTGTCTAGATCCCTAAGAAGCTGACAACAAGATGCAGTTAAACATGCAAGAGATTTGGGAGTGGAAATATCTGTAAGGGCAAGTGTCTATTTGAGGTGCTGTCTCCCAGGCTGAAGTCTTCATTTGACCACAAATAAAACAACTTAAAACACTCACATTGTGGTTTTTTTTTTTTTTAAGTCGACAATACACAAGTAACAAAACCCAGAATGATATAAATAAATTTATTTATTATTTTACATGAAAATTTAAAACATAAAGGATGCACTGCTAGAGATATGTGGGACTCTTCCTGAGAAACAGATTGAAACCTTGTGAAAGAGAAGGAGGGAAGCTCCTCAGTTCTGAGTTTCAGCAAAGTTGTCAGGAACCAGAGGTGCCTCAGGAATAGATAGCGTCAGTGCCCCGGAGTCCTTGAATGTGAGCTGGCCACAGGCCATAAGTACATCCTCCAGCATCATCCACAGGTTGGATTTCAGAGAGCAGCAGCTGGGACTGTTGGCCAATTAAATTCCTCACAGCAGAAGTTCTGGGAGGCATGTTGTCCAAATTGATGCAGGACCCTGGAGGTATCTCCTTTCACTCCAAACTACATCTTGTGTATTCCTTACATGTGCATATTCTTTGTATACTTGCATCCCATGGGCTTCCCTGGTGGCTCAGAAGATAAAGAATCCTCCTGCAATGCAGGAGACTGGGTTCAGTTGCTGGTTGGGGAGATCCCTTGGAAGAAGAAATGGCAATGCACTAAAGTATTCTTACCTGCAAAATCCCATGGACAGAGGAGCCTGTCAAGCTATAGTCCATGGGGTGCAAGAGGACATTACTGAGCAACTAACCTCTCACCCATCCCGTTGTGTATCCCTTACACTTACCTATTTTGTGGCAGTTCAAAAGGCTGTTGGCTCCACATATTTTTTTAAAATAAAGTATTTGAAATTCCAGAAATATATCAAAATGAATATGAATACTAAATGAATTTATATATTGAAACATATAAGCACAGATGTGTTCTTACACATAAATTTCAGAAGCCCATCATTTAAAATATTAAAGAAAATAAAGTCTTCTACAATGATGAGAGAGAGAGTAGTATATGTAATAGACCATTATAATAGTTTCCACAAATAAATACTTTATGGTATAGAAATAAATGTTCTCAGACATATTATAGGAAATAAGTACCTTTCATTCATATAGGTTTAAAGAATTGTCTGGATATTCTCACAAGGCATAATGTGCTTTTAAAATGGCTCAACAATTGCATTTGATATCAACTTTATATGTTACATTATTTAATATCTTCAGTAGAATCTCTGAAAACTATTAACAGTAGTAGGGAAACTCATTATAAATTGAGGCATTAAATGATAATTGATAATTAAGTAAATAGCAATTAATGTTAAGCAGCCACATAGGGAAACTACTGGTATAAAATAAGCACACTTGTGGAATTCAAAAATTCCCTGATTTTAGGAATTTTAATAGTTTCTCTACATTTAGGTGAAGAATCCATTTTCTCTTGTATTGAATACTTGATCAGTTCAGTTCAGTTCAGTCACTCAGGCATGTCTGACTCTGACCCCATGAACTTCAGCATGCCAGTCCTCCCTGTCCATCCATCGCCAACTCCCAGAGTCCACCCAAACCCATGTCCATTGAGTCATTGATGCCATCCAATCATCTCATCCTCTGCCGTCCCCTTCTCCTCCTGCCCTCAATCTTTCCCAGCATCAGGGTCTTTTCATTTCATAGTAAATGAAACATATTTTGTAGACCATTATAAAAGAATCTCTATCATTCCATAAATAGAATTCTGATATTCTTCAAATTCTTCACAAAAAGCTACAGAGAAACAGCAAGGCAAGCTAAGCAAAGTGATTTCTCTAACTTTCAAGGGCACAAAACTAACAATTTTGCTTAAACCAGTCAAATGTAGGTGTTACACTTGCTAGTGACAAAGCCACATATTTATGGATAGTGTTCCCTGAGGCTGTAAAACCAGGAACTTTTGGAACAGAATTATTTGAAAATTCTCATACGATATGGAGAAGACAAGAAATGATTTTACACCTGCCACTTTTGTGTTTTTGTAATGAAATTCCCATTTCTACATGCTTCATTGTGGGAGGCTTACATGTGTGCATGCTCAGCAGTGTCTGACTCTTCGCAACCCTATGGACTGTAGCCCGCCAGGCTCCTCTGTCCAGGGGGTTCTCCAGACAAGAATACTGGAATGAGTTGCCATGCCCTCCTTGAGGGGATCTTGTGGATCCAGGTATCAAACACATCTCTTATGTCACTTGTATTGGCAGGTGAGTTCTTTCACTATTGCCACCTGGGAAGCCCCACTATGGGAGGGTGAGGATTAAACGGTGCTGTTTCTAAGCTTTCTGTTAACAGTGAAGTTACAGTAATGACCTTACCCTGTTTTCAGCTTGTTTATACCATGATGGTAAGATCTTAACAAAACACTTTGAGTCTTCAGTTTTAGTGCTTTATTTTATTTTTTATTTTATTTTTATTTTTAAGCTAATTTCACATTTCAGAGCATTCTGCAGCAGCTTACTAACAAGAAAAAGTGGAAATTCAGCCTCTCTATTCAGCATGAACTTTTCAATGATTCTGTTTTTTGTATGATCATCAGAATTTCCCTTCCGTAGCTGGAGACCTGCTGAGATGTGTATTGAAGTGCAGGAGTGCAATATTAGCCTCCTATAGCAAGAAGAGAAAACTGTAGCTTTTCATGGTTTTCAAGTCTTTTCTTCTAGGATGCTGATTACAAGCTAACGGGTAATAATTTCCATCTGGTTGTGTCTTGCACCTGCTTTACACCCCCATTCTCATCTTTCTCTTTGAGGAGGAACATTTTTGCTTTTTCTTACAAGCTTGGTTAATATCTACTGTATGAATACAAATAGTAACAAACATGTGGGCTTGCGGAGATTTCAACAAAAACAAGCTTTAATTAAAAAGCAGCTGAGGTCATGAAGCTCTACTTTTTTAGCTAGAAGACAAATGTGAAGAATTCCTGTGAGTTAATTTTATTTTATTTAATCCTGCCTAAAGAATCAATGACTTGGAAACTCTTGAGGAGGGTTTAAAAATAACTTACAAATTAAATCAAGTTGTAGTTAATTTTCTTGCAAATAAATGCTTTTGGAAGAAACACCTAGGAGAATATTACAAAAAAATCTCACAAATTAATAATGTCCCCTTTTTGCATGTACAGTGTGCTTTGAACAGATAAAAAGTTAAGAAGCCCCAACTGACCTCACACTTTTGACTAAATTGGAGGTGGAGATGGTGTGAAAGTATTTGGAGTCCATTTGGATTAGCATTCATGAATGCACAATACTGCTGTTCAGACAAATCTTATGATGACATATCAACTACCTATTCATTTGGTGGATAGTACACTCAACAATAATTCAAAATATTTGTCAAATTTTTATTAGAAAATCCAAATTTGTTATGTAAATAGCAATTCCTAAGGGCAATCAATACAATAAGTAAATGATAATCATTTGAATACTGAGTGTTGAAATCCAAGGTAAATCAGTATTNAATGAAATGTACATTTGTCAATAAAAAATAAATAAGTCTGGTTGCTTATAATTGAGTCAAGCTGAATCTAACCATTGTTCAAGAACAATTTTGGGTTCATTAATACCATTCAGATCATTGTCTCTTATGTGAAATAATCAGAAAGAAACATACAGCCTACTCAAGAAAACCTAAATGTACACATTATCAGTACTCCAATTAGATGCTAATATGCCATAGTGATGAAAGAAATATGCTCAAAATTACTAGCAACATATCACATGTGCAATTCCATGAGCAATAGCCATACTTTTTGTGTTACATTAGGTGTTTACTCTGCTTTATCCCCATCTACACCAGTGCCTGGCCTAGTAGTAGTTATGAAAGAAATGTTCAATGAAAGAATGAATGTGCACTTAAAAGATATGCTTTGACTTACTGTAAATTAACCTTTGTTTCTGTTGATATTGTTGGCCCTAGAACAGTTAGCATATGCTCTTTTGCTCCCTATGATTTCTGTATGTTTTTTCTTCTGATTTTCTACCGATTTATTCCTTGATTCTTTCAAGATAGATAGATATAGAGATGATAGAGATGGATGGACGGATGGATAGATAGGGAGAGAAAGAAAGATGCAGTATTTCTATAGTCTTGAAAGAGACCAAATTCCAGTAAGACAGATAAGACACATTAGCAGATACTTAAACTGTGGTTCAAATTATTTCGAGTAAATCAATGATGGAATCATACATTCAGTTGTTGATTGGAAGAACAGTGCCTATTATAAGATGTGTATAAGAAGGGCCTGGATGTATATAGAGGAGATATCTAGGTGTTGAAGCAACCATTTGAACAGGATGCAAAACCTTGTCTCAAATTTTGTTTCAGAGAGAAGTAGAGGCTAAAGTGAACTGATTCCAGCAAAGGAAAGTTCTTCCTGATAATGAGACTGGTCCAATAATGTAAACCAATGCTTCACATTTCCATAGCCTTCCAGAAAATTTACAGGAACAGAAATGAAAGGCCACATGCAGTGATGCTTCACAGTGTAGGAGGATGAATCTGATCACTTTCAGTGTTAAACTGAAACACTGTGACCACCATATATAGAGCATAAATGTGAGAAATAGTCTTATGGACGATTTCAAAACTGTTTTCTGATCATGTATTAATTTGTTCAGTAGATCAATATAAATTACACATTTAGTAGGCAAAAGGAGAGATTTATTATTACAATACAAATAATTCTCAGACTGTGCACTCCAGAACCTGGTATACGCACTCGGTCCAAGGTGGCACGTGGAGAGACTATGTCATTCCACCAGGGATGATATAAAAATATTTGCTTCCAGTACTGAAGGGTGAGCCATCAGGCAGTCTCAGCCATGGCTCAAATGGGAATAGAGGAAAGTGTATTTCTTCCAAGTGGAAACACAGCACAATGATAGAATTTTTGTTTCTTTTTTTTTTAGGTTTAACATTTCTTTTTAAACTTTAAGACTATAGCTTAGATAATATGCTGATACTACTTGAAAATTTTAGAAGAGAAGTCTAGAGACATACACAGAGGTCTTAAATGACATATGAAGTTGGATTATATCCTGAATTTGACGTGGATTATTGTTTCCAAATATTGTTGAAATTATATCATTATAATAGGTACATCTTTAGTAAGGATTTCATAATAGCTACTTTAAATGGTGAAATGGTAGTCTTATTTTTTTTAAATGTTCATCTTTAAAACTTATAATAAATACAAGTAAAGCTATTTGAAGAATAGCTGTNAAGGATATATTTTTGTGCTTTAATTTGCAAGTATATTTGGAAGAACTATGAATTCAAGTTTCTAGAAGTACACATGAGGATAAGAGTTGTTATGCATAAATATTATGCACATACATTTAAATGTAAAACATGTTTGATTAAATGATAAAGTTGAAAAGAATTTGAATCAAATACCTTTCAATGCTACCATACTAAGAAACCAGTCACTTACAAACACATTTTTCTCCAAGTGAAATATAATTTTACTAAAATGTAGGTATATATCAATGGCTTTATTTTCAGGTTCAATTTAATAGTGGTTAAAACATTTTATTTTATTTTTCTATTTTTATAAATAAATCCACAGGTATAATTTTCCTTATGGAAAAATTGCTGATTTTCCTGAAAAATAGTTTTTTAGCTCTATAGCTAAATAACTCATCCACTATATTAAATTTCAGTTTCCAGCTGTAGCCTTCACTGAACTGCAAGCATCACTTTATCTTCTATTTGTCAAGTCGCAAAGAATGTATCATTTCTTCTTTGCCACTTTTCTGCTGAGGTTCAGGCAGTCATTAATTTCATGGAATATTAGGTGAAAATGTAATTTAGATAGATAAAGTTGGTTAATTGTGCTGTTATTAGCAAATTTAAAGTGCTTTCTCATCTTTTGAGTTGTATTCTGATAATTCTCTTTAAAATTAAAAGTTTAACTGTGATGCAGGAGAGGTGGGTGTTGATGACTCCTGTCTGGTTACCAACGTGAAGTGTATATCCTGAAAGTTTTGGAGGGATTGCAAGGGCAAAATGAAAATATCTAATATCTTCACTATAGCCACAAATTAATTAAAATAAATCTGCCATAATTTTTGATGTAGAACATCATTTACTCTTGTAGAGAAGATAGAATATTACTTACTGGAGTTAGGGCTAGGAGAGGATGGGAATAATGGGAGGTTTTTCCACATAGACTACCAGGCTTGGGGAACCCACTTCTAATCCTCCCTTACATAATCTCATCAGCCTGGCTTTTGTCTTCCCTGAGCCAACATAAGCATCAGTGTGCATGACAAGAGAACAAAGCCTCACGATTTACATATTTGTATTGATTCCCAGGTGGCTTAGTATTAGAGAATCCACCTGCCAATGCAGGAAACATGGGTTCCATCACTTGGTCAGACTGGAAGATCCCCTGGAGAAGGAAATGGCAACTCACTCCAATATTCATGCCTGGAGAATCCCATGGACAGGAGCCTGGAGAGCTGCAGTCCATGGGGTTGCAGAGTCTGACACGACTGAGTAAGCATGCGCGTGCACAGGGTTTGTATAACATATGGATGATCCTTGACTCTGACTCTACACGTCTCATTCCCTTTTGTTTCTCAGACTCTGCAACTTTCTTATTCTAGGGAGTCCACCCTCCTCCCAAAATCCAACACAGCCCTGGCCCTTCTCCTCTGCTACAAATCTGGCCCTTCACAAACATCCATGGATTCTTCATATGTGTAGATTTCTTCCAGTTCCAAAGATGGGTGTGAGATCCTAGTTTTCTGTGTATGGAGAAGGGCAGAGAGAAGAGGGCTTTGGAAGCTGCTTGGATCCCTGCTTTCAGTGAGGGCTGCTGATTTCTTCCCCAGTCCTCCATGGGCTCACACAGCCTGCCATCAGGGATGTGACTTTGCTTTTGATGAACTTGGAATCCACTCTCACATGAAAAATTATATTTCACCTGTTAACATGATTTTTTTTTCTCCTACTCCTAGCAAAATTATTACTGTCTTCTTAGGCGAAATCCATGGCAGCTAATTATTTATACCTTTATTAAAAAAAATAATAGTTGCTTGCTTCATCTTTCTGGACCTTCCACTGCTTCCAGGACACAACTCATCTCTCTCACTAGTCATTTCTTCTCTAATCACTTATGCTAATTCTTTTCTCATTTTCTCAAATGTAAACATTATAGAGTCTCAGGGCTCAAGATTCTAAATTTGTCTGAATCTATCACATTTTTAGTGAGCTCAAAGAGACTTATGATAGAATTTTGCACTTCTCTGTGTTTATAAAATATCAGATTCTTTCTACAAAGCTAGACTCATGTGTAATATCCTAGCCAGTAACTCTAATAGGAAGTCTAATAGGAATCTCAAGTGTAAACTGATAACATTACACATGGTTGACTAAAAAACATATGCACAACTTGAAAGTCATGAGTTACATTTTATTTGTGGCAAAATGAGGACTTCACCCCAGGAAGCAGCACCTCAGATAGCTCTGAGAGACTGCTCCAAAAAGGCAGTGGGAGGAAGGTCAATATATAAGGTTTTGGTGAAGGGGGAGTTCAATAACATTAAGCACTCATTTTACAAAAGATTTTTTGCTAGTCACCTGATGTCACCATTAAGGGATTGAGTGCTTTTCTAGATATGAGGAGCTGCAAGGATTGAGATCATAAAATCTGTTCCTAAAAACACCCAACTGTCTAAAGACCTGTCCCACCAGATTCCCTGAAGCAAAGAGTGACTCACTCTACCCGGAACTCCCTCGGCGGGTGTTGAAGATCAACAGCGGCCGCAGCAAAGGGTCAGTCTCTGCAAAGGCAGATGCCAAATGCCCTTGTTGTTCAGTCACTGACAATGCTCCTGGCAAGTGCCAATTTGTGGTTGACAACACACACACAAACATATATACGCACAAACACACCACTCTAACCTCATGAAACTTGCCTCCCCTCAACAGATGGTGAAACATGAGGGAAAGGGGCTGGTACAACCTTTTAAAGAATGTTATAGCCATAAGGCATGACAAAATATGGATAGAACCAACTAGGTTCAAGATGGTGGAATATTCAACTTCCAGTGAACTTTAAGCCTCCTTATACACTCATTGTATTATATTAGCAAGCTACATGATACACCCACCAGTGCCTTGGCAGTTCTGAGACCAACCATAAAATGTCAAAAATGGGCAATAGCCCAATTCCTGGAAATCTCCACCTTTTCCCTCACAATAGTTGGAATAATCCTCTCACTCATTAGCCCGTGAAATTACCCAGCCCAAAAAAACTAACCACACCATATTTCAGGGTTCTCTCTCTTGCCTTATGAGATGGTCTGCACTCTGTGAACTGTGTTTTTCTCTAAATAAATCCTGCTAAGTCACTTCAGTCGTGTCCGACTCTGTGTGACCCCATAGACAGCAGCCCACCAGGCTCCCCCATCTCTGGGATTCTCCAGGCAAGAACACTGGAGTGGGTTGCCATTTTCTTCTCCAGTGCATGAAAGTGAAAAGGGAAAGTGAAGTCGCTCAGTTGTGTCTGACTCTTAGCGACCCCATGGACTGCAGCCCACCAGGCTCCTCCATCCATGGGATTTTCCAAGCAAGAGTACTGGAGTGGGTTGCCATTGCCTGCTCCATAAATAGATCCTATTCTTACCTAAATCCTCTTCTTGCTATCTCTTAATCTCTGAAATCTTTCGTGATTAAGCATGAACCTTAAATTCACTGGTATCAGAGGCAATGCTTTCATTCCTCCTACTGGCACTGAAAAGCTTGGTATTATAGTTGGTTCACCTCTTTCTGTCCTACTCTCTTGGCCAATCTATCAGTAAATGCATCAGGCTCTGAAATCAAAATATATACCATCTTATTAACTAGTTTAAAACACTAGCATCTCTCAACTTGATCCTTCTTAAACCTCCTTCCTACCTCATCACCTACTTCTAACTTGCCCTGCTCCAGGCTGTTGTACTCAGAATAATCTTTCCAAGGCTTAAACCAATTCATTTCTCACTTCTCTTTAACCTGAAGGTCACTAAGTGTAAAAGCTTGAGTCTGGCACACAAGACCCTGGTCTGTATAGTCTGCCTCACTTTCCTCACCTTGTTTCAGTTTCCTTTTGTTCTTTACATCCCATCCCCTTGTGTTCCTCCAGATTCTCATAACTTGCCAACCTCTTGCTGTTACTTCTGTGTGCAGTGATCATTCTCTACACATCCATGTGGCCTTGAGAGGACTAGATATTTCTCCAGCAATGAGGGATTTATTCTAGATCAGCAGGGGATTGCAATTCAGGGTCTCTCACCGTGGTGTATCACATGCCGGTCTCCACATGGCAAGAAAAGGAAAGCATTTTTATAGAGGGGGGAAGGGAAGTTGGAGGACCATAGTAAACAGGGTCCATGGCTTTTCATTGACTGAGTCCTTGCCCTGAGAGAAAGAGGAGTCTCCCTTCTTGTCAGGCTCAGGTATAGTAGCAAAGTAGGAGAGCGCCCCCTTCTGGTGTGCTGATTCTCCTGCGCTGAAGTTCCTGTGCGCATGCTCAGTCTTGTCTAACTCTTTGTGACCCCATAGACTGTAGTCCCTGGCTTCCCTTGGGGCTCAGCGGTAAAGTATCCACTGGCAATGCGGGGTACCTGGGTTGGGAAGATCCCCTGAAGAAGGGAAAGGCTACTTACTCTAGTATTCTAGCCTAGAGAATTCCATTAACTGTATAGTCCATGTGGTCGCAAAGAGTTGGAGACGCCTGAGTGACTATTACTTCGCTTCACTTCAGACTGTAGCCCGCCAAGCTCCACTGTTCACGGGATTTCCATACTTCAGTACTTTGCAGTTTTCTCCTCCAGGGGATCCTCCCAACCCAAGGATCAAACCTGCATGGCTTCCTTAATCCTTTCTTTTAGTTCTCTGAATGCCATCACTAACTCCATTGTCACTCTTTACTGAGTATCTTGCCACTTTATACCCATAATGTCATCCAACTCATAAGATATTCATTTGCACGTTTATTGTTTACAATTCCTGTAATTGGAAGGAAAAGTCCATGAGAATAGAGTTTGGTCTGTTTTGTTCTCTGCCGTATCCCAGCACCTGTTAGTAGCTGGTGTTCAATAAGCATCTTTGTTCTTAATGTTGAATTTAAATGATCCCTGAATGTATTTTCATTAAAAATACTTCTTTCTTTAGCAGAAGATTCTTCTGACTTTATTTAAACCTCTAATTGCACAAGGACTTTGCAATGACCTAGTGGTTTCGCTTTGTCCTTTAAATTATATTTTGATAGACGACTTGGGTGACAGCAGAGGAAGGAAGGATTGATTAACACCACCACAGGACTCTTACATTATTGGGCTGGAAGTATAAATCAGGATGATATTTTTATTTCCAAATAATACTCAAGGATATTTTTAAAGAACAGATTATTCAACAGAATGGCTACTGAAACTTCTATTCTTCATGATTCAAATAATAAATTGATTGAATATGCTGAATATAGCTGGGCCATCTGGAGCTGAGAGCCCTCCACATAGAGATGTGTACAATACACAAATGCCTCTAAATGACTAAAAACAACAATATCAAGCTAAAACAAATCAAAATGAGACACTGCTATTCTAAACAGCCATCGATAACAATGTACATGTTAACCAAAGACCTTTTTAGGGAAAAGAACTGAGATTCTATCATGAAACACATAAGAGTTTCAGACAACACATTTTTAAAAGTTTCTCTTTTATGTCAAAGTTCTTCTTATGAAGCCCGTGAAAAATTACTATCTCCTTGTTACCCTGTGTTTTCTTTCTTTTCTCAGTTTCTCTCTGGACTGGCTACTCTTAACTTCTGTTGTTGTTGTTTAGTTGCTAAGTCAAGTCCATCATGTCTGACTCTTTGGGACCCCATGACCTTTAGCCCACCAGGCTCTTCTGTTCATGGAATTTCCCAAGCAAGAATACTGGCATGGATTGTCATTTCCTTCTCCAGGGGATCTTCCTGACACAGGGATGGAACCCACATCTTTTGCATTGCAGCTGAATTCTTCACTGCTGAACCATCAGGGAAGTCTGCTCTAACTTCTTCTTAAATATTCCCTTAGAAATTAATGTTATGATTATTGACATTTTTTAGCTTAAGTTCTTACTTCTCATACTGTTTTTTCAAGAAAGTTTCATGAAAATCTTTTGCAGTGCAATGCAAAATGCAATGCAACAAAGATGTTGCATTGACCTTATTATTTTCTAGCTAACCCATGAGGTTGCCATTGCTAATAACAGTTTTGAAATACCTTTTATTGAAATACTTTGATCAAGATCTACTAGAGCTACATTTCTTAAAGCCATTTGCATTACTTTATTGTCATGCCTTGTGTATCACAGCTCAATTCTGAAATCAGACACTTGGCATCAGAATGCAATCATTCTGCCAGAGACTGAAGTGTGAAGTGGTTTGTTGTTTCTGTTTCAGAGGTGGGGAGAGAAATGTTGCATGTTTCGAATACAAAATGCTTTCAATAAAGTTGCAAACTGAAAGCACATTTTTTAAAACAGAACAACAACAGAAAAAAGACTAAGGGCTAATATGTCAGCAGAAAGGGAATTCCCTGGAGATCCAGAGGTTAAGACTGTTTTCCAGTGCAGGAGGCATGGTTCAATCCCTTGTCAGGGAATTAAGATCCCATATGCAGTATAGCATAGCCAAAAAAAAAGCTGATTTGGTGGCTGAAAATAAAAGGGTCCCAGATTGGAGAAGATGCATAATAATTCTTTTTTCAATAAATGGGAATACAGTGGTATCTCGTCACTGAAAACAGATGACAGCATTTTATCTCCTAAATGCTTCAATATGGTGAACTCAACTCAGTATTTCCCAGAATGAAATAAAATCTTTAAAACTATTATTGTTTGCTAAAATGAAAAAAATTGTTAAAATATCATTAGCATATTAGAAACATGTGTGTTCACCTTTAAGGCAAGAACAAAAGAACAAGTTCTCCAAGAACAAGAAAGAAACAAGTCTCCAATGGCTATATTGTGTCTTACTTTAAGCCAACACAGCTTTCTTGGCATGAGAATTTTAATAAAAAGAAATCAATAGAAAGATTCTAATCGCTTTGGACTTGCAGTCAAGGGGCACATTTTCAAATTGGGCTAAAAATAATATTTGCAATACCTGCAGCACAATTCAGTTTGAAATTTTCCCACAAGTATAATTTTACCTCATCAAAATTTCAGCCAACAAAAAAGGATATATACATGTGTATGTGTGTACCGGAAGAGAGAGAATACGAACAATTTGCATTATGAAGTCTCCTCCTATTGTCTTTAATATTAACTATGTAGAAGAGAAAAATCTGCCACCCTAATCTATCTCTTTGGCATGTTGATTATTTCAAGCTGAAAACAATCAAGACTCAGAAGCTCCAGAAGATGCTTTGGGCTTCTCAGGAACGTCCTGGAAGAATATATTCCTTTAATAGAGCAAGCACCAGAGTTCCCTGCAAAGAATCTGGACTGTAAATGTGGTGAGGAAAACTCAGCAGGACCTAGAAATGAGTCGTTTGTGTCTCTGCAGGCTCTGCAAACACTTGTTTACCAACTATTTGTTTACCATCATGTCAATTGCTTCTCTCCTGTTTGATGTCCTAAGCCCCTATCCCCCTATACTTTCTATCATATTTAGCTGAAGATTATACTTAAGGTAAGGGAGTTAGTCATTTTAATGAGTTACTTAGTCTTCCTGGTGGCTGGGCTTCCCTGATGGCTCAGGTGGTAAAGAATCTGCTTGCAATATGAGAGACCTAGATTTGATCCTTAGGTGAGGAAGATCCCCTTGAGAAGGGAATGGAAAGATCCTCTGGGGAAGGGACTATCCAGGACTATTCTTGCCTGGAGAATTCCATTGACTGAGGAGCCTAATGGCCACATGAGATCATATGAATCCATGAGGTTGCAATGAGTTGGACACAATTGAGCAACTAATATACACACGTTAGTATCCCTGGGTCTCTCCCACGTATACATGTTTTTATTTTTATTTTTTATTTTTTTATTTTTTTTAATTTTTATTTTAACTTTAGTTTACTTTACATTACTGTATTGGTTTTGCCAAACATTGACATGAATTCACCACGAGTGTACAAGCGTTCCCAAACATGAATCCCCTCCCACCTCACACCCCATGCCATCCCTCTGGGTCCTCTCCTTGCACCAGTCCCAAGCATCCTGCATTCTGCATCTGACATCAACTGGCGATTCGTTTCTTACTTGATAGTATACATGTTGCAATGCCATTCTCCCATCTCATCCCACCCTCTCCCTCTCTCTCTCCCCCAGAGTCCAAAAGTTCTCTCTATAGCTCTGAGTCTCTTTTGTTGTCTCGCATACAGGGTCATCATCCCCATCTTTCTAAATTCCATATATATGTGTTAGTATACTGTATTGGTGTTTTTCTTTCTGGCTTACTTCACTCTGTATAATCGGCTCCAGTTCCATCCATCTC
>SJYQ01004656.1:96882-124193 GCA_006410935.1 Redunca redunca
AGTCCATCACTGATAACTTACAAATCAAGAATTATATGCAGGTCTATTCCTATTTTCTCTTTATTCTCTTAGTCTTAGCAATTTTGAAAAAGTCTAGAGGTAATGAATACTAATTGAAAATTTATTTCCCTGAAGTCTAATAGACATGTAAGCTGGAGACACACCATTCTAAACCAATAAGACATTGAGCTGATTACAGCCTGGGTTGTTGATTTTGTAATAACTCAACTTATACTTGTGTGCTTTTTTTTTTTCCTCTGAATTTCAACTGAGAACAATACTTACGAGGTTCCCTCCTAGTAAAAGTATGACCTTTTTTGGTGATGTTGGTACTGGGAGTCTGCTGCTGTAAACACTCTGCTCTCAGTGTTTTTTTTTAGTTTTTTATCCTCCATAGCTGAAGACTTCAATAAATGCTGCTATTAGGAGATCAGCCTCCTAGAAGTGTTGTTTCTCTGAATTCCCTGTCCTAGGAAGTTTTTGTTTGTTTTCAGGGAATCTCCACTGCCCTGAAAACTTTTCAGAACTTCACTGGCCTTTCCAGCTCCATCCCTACTGTAGTATTCCGTCTCTGGATTCACCCTAAGAATTGGTTAAATGCCCTGAAGGAAAAAGCAGCTCACTCTGTGCTGGTTCACTTATCTGTTCTTTAATTCCTGCTTAGTCATGGAACTCTGATAATTTCAATGAGATTTCTTTCTTTATATTTCTATTTTTTAAAAAGTCTTTATTATTGTTATAATTTGAATAAGAAAATTAGCTAGGTATAAAACACACAGGTGGCCTAGTGATAAAGAACTCACCGGCCAATGCAGGAAACTAAGGAGACGTGGGTTCAATCTCTGAGTTGGGAAGATCCCCTAGAGAAAGAAATGGCAACCCATTCCAGTATTCTTGCCCGGAAAATCCCATGGACGGAGGAGCATGAAGGTCTACAGTCCATGGGGTCTCAAAGGGTCAGACACGACTTAACAACTGAACACACACACACATAATTTGAATAAGAAAATTAGCTAGGTACAAAACAATTGACCATTAGTGTTTAATTCTTAGCATTTCAAGTAGAAAATCTGATTTCAAAGCAGTATCAGCAACTTATTTAACAAAATGCCAGTGTTATTAATGTGACTTCCTACTCAATAAATTCCATATTGTATTTTTCCTGCAATGTATTCCAAATGATTATATATTCTTATCTTACTTTGCATGTTCAAGTAACTAGAGATCACAAAGAAGAGTATATGAGGAATTACTCTTTAAAGGATGCAGAGTTTTAGTTTGGAAAGAAGATAAAGTTCTGGAGATGGATAGTGGTGATGATTAAACAACAGTGTCATACTTTATGTCATTGACTCTACACTTATAATTTAACATTTAAACCATTTTTATATTATGTATTTTACCACAATAAAAAGTACAGATTTAAATGTCATCAAGAAATTAAATGTAATGATATTTTTACATGTAAGTAGTGTATTTTATTTAAGGATTCTGCTCAGTGAATTATATGTCAATCAGACTTGTTTTGTACTTTAACTTCTATGAACATGCTAAATTCATTTCCATTTCAGTGACATAAGCATTAATCTACTTCAATTATTTGTACTCACAGATATACAAAACAAAAAAGGCTACTACTATACCATGGGGATATCCATAAAATTAAGTTATACTTTATTTGCTAAAATATGATAAGCAAAATAAAGATTTAAAAAAAGAAAAATCCAGTGATTGATGGGGAAAAGGAGGTCATAGATGAGATGGACCTTGAAAGATAGACATAAATATTTCCTGCTGCTGCTGCTGCTAAATCGCTTCAGTCGTGTCCGACTCTGTGCGACCGTATGGACAGTACCCCTCCAGGCTCCTCTGTCCACAGGATTCTCCAGGCAAGAATAATGGAGTGGTTTGCCATTTCCTTCTCCCATAAATATATCCATGATAATTTAAATTGTTAATAGCAATCAGAGAGAACATTTTACCTCCAATAGCAGTGGTAAAATGTATTATTTTATTAAGTCCTCAAATATTTAAAAATATATTTAGACATATTAATAGCAGACCATTTCAAGATTCAAAATATTTTCTTTTTATGCCATATTTTTCAGTTTACAATTTTAGCTAAAATGCTATATATGATTCTTCTATATTTATTGTTCAAGGATAATGCCTTCTGATCTATTTTCCTGGTTCAGCAAAATCCAAATTCCAAAACCCGTAAGACAATGTGGGAAACAGAATTTTATGTCATTTTCAAGGGGAGCATTATCTTTTTCCACTATAGAGGAAAACATATTTTGCACTGAGAGAAGTCATATTAACATGATAATCTATAATCCAAGGGCAGGTGAGTCATATGTTTTTAGCCTACCTAAATGTTGCCAGATATGCAGTTGTGCCCTCTGCTGAAACCATTCTGTGGTATTTTACAGTGATGCAGCACCTTGCGTTAAAACAAACAAACAGAAAGCAATCATCTTAAAAATGAAAGCCCTTGACGGTATTTCAGTCAAGAAGGTTAGCAGAAAAAAATCAATACCCTCCTTTACATATGGTTCCAAAATTATGTAGTGAATAGTGAGGCAGAAAAACAAAGCCTCTTGATTTGACTATATATTTTCCTCTAATCATTGTAAGTTTACATTTGGCTTCCCTGGTGGCTCAGAGGGTAAAGTGTCTGCCTGCAATGCAGGAGACCTGAGTTCGATCCCTGGGTGTGGAAGATCCCCTGGAGAAGGAAATGGCAACCCATTCCAGAATTCTTGCCTGGAAAACCCCATGGATGGAAAAACTTGGTGGGCTGCAGTCCATGGAGTCGCAAAGAGTCGGACACAACTGAGCGACTTCACTTTCACTTTTCTTTCTTTCACATTTGGCTATGTATAACCTGCAGTGGAAACAGATCATGGCATCTGGTCCCATCACTTCATGGAAAATAGATGGAGAAATAGTGGACACAGTGTCAGACTTTATTTTTTTGGGATCCAAAATCACTGCAGATGGTGACTGCAGCCATGAAATTAAAAGACACTTACTCCTTGGAAGGAGAGTTATGACCAACCTAGATAGCATATTCAAAACAGAGACATTACTTTGCCGACTAAGGTCTGTCTAGTCAAGGCTGTGGTTTTTCCAGTGGTCATGTATGGGTGTGAGAGTTGGACTGTGAAGAAAGCTGAGTGCTGAAGAACTGATGCTTTTAAACTGTGGTGTTGGAGAAAACTCTTGCTAGTCCCTTGGACTGCAAGGAGATCCAACCAGTCCATTCTAAAGGAGATCAGCCCTGGGTGTTCTTTGGAAGGACTGATGCTAAAGCTGAAACTCCAGTACTTTGGCCACCTCATGCAAAGTGTTGACTCACTGGAAAAGACTCTGATGCTGGGAGGGATTGGGGGCACGAGGAAAAGGGGATGGCAGAGGATGAGGTGGCTGGATGGCATTACCAACTCGATGGACATGAGTTTGAGTGAACTCCAGGTGTTGGTGATGGACAGGGAGGCCTGGCATGCTGTGATTCATGGGATCACAAAGAGTCGGACATGACTGAGTGACTGAACTGAACTGAACTGAACCTAGAGTCCTTTGTTTACTGTCACCAAGGTATTAAGATCTTTGGGTGTTATTTCGTTGAAAAGTTTTATTTGTTTGTTTTATTTTAAAGTATCACTTTTTCTCCATTTTACAAAATACAAAATAGGGATTAATTATTTAAATATAAAATCTTTATATGATCAGTCTACTAAACAGGGTATATGACTGTAATAGTTTGTTCAAGTAAATCAGCAACTATAAGCTCAACAAGGGAATCCAGAATTAGGACAGAACTCAAATAGAGTATTCTAAGCTCTAATCATTTTTAAGTCATATTTACATTTTTATTTTAAGTACTTTTGCATATTAAAATCTAACTTTTAAAAATTCAGCTTCCTTTCACTTTTTGTATTTATATTTATATTTTGATTTCTGAATTGTTGAAGATTATGAATATCTCTGTTTTCTATTTTAGAACTGACTCCATGATTCAGGCTCATGAATTTGAAAGGGCAGTACATTCATTTTTGATCTACATCAATCTTCCCTTAAACAATTTCAAATATGCACATTTCAATACACTAACATTTTTTTACAGTGTATACTTTTACTATTTTCAATAAGTCACCAAGGTTCTTTGTAGTGACTATCCAAGTTGTACAATAAGTATAATTTTCTCCAAAGGTCTAAATTAATTCCATATTAGTATTTCATTTTTCATTTTAATTATCATTCTGCATCTTCATAATTCACATTAGACATTTTTTAAAGATTGAAGTATAATTGATTTACAATGTTGAGTTAGTTTTAGGTGTCCAGCAGAGTGATTCAGGTGTACATTGTGTATTTTTCTGTTATCTTTTTCAGATTATTTTTCCTTATAAGTTATTATAAAATATTGAGTATAGTTCCCCATGCCATGCAGTAGGTGCTTATTTATATCTATTTTATACATCGTGATGTCGTCATGAAGTCCATCAGTCGTGTCCAACTCTGTGACCCCATGCACTGTACCTCACCAGGCTCCTCCATCCATGGGATTTTCTAGGTAAGAGGAGTGGAGTCGGTTGCCATACATAGAGATGTGTAAATGTTAATCCATCTTGCTAACTTATCCCTCCCCATCCCCTTTCTCCTTTGATAACCATGAGTTTATTTTCTACATTTGTGGGTCTATTTCTGTTTTCTCAATAAGATCATTAATTTTTCACATTCTATATATGTGATATTATATATTATTTGTCTTTGTCTTTGCCTTAGTATTATAGTATCTAGGTCCATCCATATCACAGTCCTTATTTTATGATATTTTATTCCTGTTTTTTATTTAGATACCTTTCCAAATCATCACACTGACTTTAAAGTACCTAAGGACAATGTTTAACCTGTTGACAAGCCGAATACCTCTCTAGTTTTTAGAACACTATTAGTCACCTGATAGAAAACTTTTGCCACTATCAAGTTTACCTTCTGAAAGGAGTAATAAGAACAATGGAAAAAATGATATCTCTTAACAAACACCAGTTAACTATTCCAATGTCATGATGAGACTATTAACATGTAATATGGTAAAACTGAAGTATTTTTAAGAAACTACAGTATTTCACAGGCAGCAAAATTTTATTAACTCAAGTCCCTATGATCCAAATAAGGCTATTTGGCTACTGTTCTGCTCTAGGGAGGTTTTATAATAACAATAAAATTGTCATAAAATAATATGTTAGGCAAAGTGTTACTTTGTATAGCTTGTGCCAAAATTTTTAACTTAAAAAAATGAGAACCAAGTTAACATGAAATCCAGATTGTCATTTTATATTCTTCATGTAACTAGCACTCATTCCAAATATTGCTATGAAATGTTCAAAATAAAATGCAACAACTGCAAATTTAGTGCCTTTATTTTGGGGCATTTGACATAGTGATACTAAAAAATAATTCAAGGAATGTTCATGTAGGTATACTTCAACTGTTATTATATGAAACAAACTGGGAAGAAAATGTGTGACATAATTTTCCAAGATGAGATGGTTGGATGGCATCACCCACTCAATGGACATGAATTTGAGCAAACTCTGGGAAATAGTGAAGGACAGGGAAGCCCTGGGATGTTCTAGTCTATGGGGTCACAGACAGTCAGACATGATTGAACAACTGAACAACAACTACAATTACAGTGAAGAATTTTGCCATTAAGCTATCTGATTAACATACAGTTTAAAAAAAAAGGAGCAGGGGGGATTCAGGAAAGACTACAAAGTCAATTCAAATATTCTAGTGCAAAATACAATATGGTCCATGGTGCCATGTTGTATTTTACACAAGAATTAAAAAATGAAAAAGAAAAAAAAAACACTATTGGGATGGTTTTATATGACATCAGTTCAGGACAGTTGTTCAGTCTTGTCCAACTCTGTGCAGCCCCATGGACTGCAGCACACCAGGCTTCTCTGTCCATCACCAACACCCAGAGCCTACTCAAACTCATGCCCATCGCATTGGCAATGCCATTCAACCATCTCATCCTCTGCCATCCCCTCCTCTTCCCGCCTTCAATCTTTCCCAGCATCAGGGTCTTTTCTCATGAATCACTTCTTCACATCAGGTAGCCAAAGTATTGGAGTTTCAGCTTCAGCATCATTCCTTCCAGTGAATATTCAGGACTGATTTCCTTTAGGATGGACTGCTTGGATCTCCTTGCAGTCCAAGGGACTCTAAAGAGTCTTCTCCAATACCACAGTACAGAAGCATCAATTCTATGGTGCTTAGCTTTCTTTATAGTCCAACTCTCACATCCATACATGACCACAGGAAAAAAACCATAGCCTTGATTAGACAAATCATTGTTGGAAAAGTAACGTCTCTACTTTTAAATATGCTGTCTAGTTTAGTCATAACTTTTCTTCCAAGGAGTAAGCATCTTTTAATTTCATGACTGCAGTCACCATCTACAGTGATTTTTGAGCCCAACAAAATAAAGTCTGCCACTGTTTCCATTGTTTCCCCATCTATTTGTCATGAAGTGATGGGGCCAGATTCCATGATCTTTGTTTTCTGAATGTTGAGCTTTAAGCCATTTTTTTTTTTTTACCTCTCCTCTTTCACTTTCATCAAGAGGCCCTTTAACTCTTCTTTGCTATCTGCTGTGACAGTCGTGTCATCTGTGTATCTGAGGTTATTGATATTTCTCCTGGCAATCTTGATTCCAGCTTGTGCTTCATCCAGCCCAGTGTTTCTCATAATGTACTCTGCATATAAGTTAAATAAGCAGGGTCACAATATACAGCCTTGACATACTTCTTTCCCAATTTGGAACCAGTCTGTTGTTCCATTTCAAGTTCTAACTATTGGTTCTTGACCTGCATACAGATTTCTCAGGAGGGAAGTCAGGTGGTCCAGTATTCCCATTTCTTGAAGAATTTTCCACAGTTTATTGTCATCCACACAAACAAAGGCATTGGCTTAGTCAATGAAGCAGAAGTAGGTGTTTTTCTGGAACTCTCTTGCTTTTTGTATGATCCAGTGAACGTTTGCAATTTGATCTCTGGCTCCTCTGCCTTTTCTAAATCCAGCTTGAACATTTGAAATCTCATGGTTCACATATTGCTGAAGCTGGCTTGGAGAGTTTTAAGCACTACTTTCCTAGCGTGTGAGATGAGTGCAATTGTGTTCACAATATGTTCACGTATTATTGAAGCCTGGCTTGGAGAATTTTGAGCATTAATTTGCTAGTGTGTGAGATGAGTGCAATTGTGCAGTAGTGTGAGCATTCTTTGGCATTGCCTTTCTTTGGGATTGGAATGAAAACTGAACTTTTCCAGCCCTGCAGGCACTGCTGAGTTTTCCAAGTTTGCTGGCATATTGATTGAAACCCTTTCACAGTATCATCTTTTGGGATTTGAAACAGCTCAACTGGAATTCTATCACCTCTACTCATTTTGTTCATACTTCCTAAGGTTCACTTGACTTCACATTCCAGGATGTCTGGCTCTAGGTGAGTGATCATACCATCGTGGTTATCTGGGTCATGAATATCTTTTTAGTATAGTTCTTCTGTATATTCTTTCTTCCTTTTCTTAATATCTCCTGCTTCTGTTAGGTCCATACCATTTCTGTCCTCTATTGAGCCCATAGTTGCAAGAAATGTTCCCTTGGTATCTCTAATTTTCTTGAAGAGATCTCTAGATTTTCCCATTCTATTGTCTTCCTCTATTTCTTTGCATTGATCACTGAGGAAGGCTTTCTTATCTCTCCTTCCTTTTGTTTGGAACTCTGCATTCAAATGGGTATATTGTTCCTTTTCTGCTTTGCTTTTCTCTTCTCTTTTTTTCACAGCTATTTATAAGGCCTCCGCAGACAGCCATTTTGATTTTTCATTTTTTTCTTGGTGATGGTCTTGATCCCTGTCTCCAGTACAATGTCATGAACCCCTGTCCATAATTCTTCAGGCACTCTGTCTATCTGATCTAATCCCTTGAATCTATTTTGCAATTATACTGTATAGTCATAGGAGATTTGATTTGGGTCATACCTGAATGGTTTAGTGATTTCCCCCAGTTTCTTCAGTTCAAGTCTGAATTTGGCAATAAGGAGTTCATGATATGAGCCACAGTTAGCTCCCGGTCTTGTTTTTGCTGTCTGTATAGAGTTTCTCCATCTTTGGCTGCAAAGAATATAATCAATCTGATTTCAGTGTTGACCATCTGGTGATGTCCATGTGTAGAGTCTTCTCTTGTGTTGGAAGAGGGTGTTTGCTATGATCAG
Organism: Redunca redunca; assembly: GCA_006410935.1. NCBI lineage: Eukaryota > Metazoa > Chordata > Mammalia > Artiodactyla > Bovidae > Redunca > Redunca redunca. Next base: position 105,175 of record SJYQ01004656.1, read on the forward strand.
TGAATTCTCCTGGGAAAACTCTATGATCCTTTATCCTGCTTCATTCTGTACTCCAAGGCCAAATTTGCCTGTTACTCCAGGTGTTTCTTGACTTCCTACTTTTGCATTCCAGTCCTTTATAATGAAAAGGACATCTTTTTTGGGTGTTAATTCTAGAAGGCCTTGTAGGTTTTTATAGAACCATTCGAGTTCAGTTTTCAGCATTACTGGTTGGGTTATAGACTTGGATTACCATGATACTGAATGGTTTGCCTTGGAAATGAACAGAGATCATTCTGTCGTTTTTGAGATTGCATCAAAGTACTGTATTCCAGACTCTTTTGTTGTCTATGGTGGTTACTCCATTTCTTTTAAGGGATTTTTGCCCTCAGCAGTAGGTATAATGGTCATCTGAGTTAAATTCACCCATGCCAGTCCATTTTAGTTCTCTGACTCCTAAAACACTGATGTTCACTCTTGCCATTGCCTATTTGACCACTTCCAATTTGCCTTGATTCATGAATTTAACATTCCAGGTTCCTATGCAATATTGCTCTTCATATAGCATCAGACCTTCCTTCCATCACCAGCCACATCCACAACTGAGTGGTGTTTTTGCTTTGGCTCCATCTCTTCATTCTTTCAGGAGTTATTTCTCCATTGATCTCCAGTAGCATATTAGGGCCCTGCCAACCTAGGGAGTTCATCTTTTCGTGTCCTATCTTTTTGTCTTTTCATACTGTTCATGGGGTTCTCAGGGCAAGAGTACTGAAGTGCTTTGCCATTCTGTCTGCTGACTGCATTTTGTCATAACTCTCCACCATGACCCACCACAGCCTTTTCTAACTCATTTAAGCTATGAGCCATGCCATGTCAGTTTAGTTCAGTTCAGTTCAGTCGCTCAGTCATGTCCGACTCTTTGCGACCCCATGAATCGCAGCACGCCAGGCCTCCCTGTCCATCACCAACTCCTGGAGTTCACTCAAGCTCATGCCCATCGAGTCGGTCATGCCATCCAGCCATCTCATCCTCTGTTGTGCCGTTTTCCTCCTACCCCCAATCCCTCCCAGCATCAGAGTCTTTTCCAAAGAGTCAACTTTTCACATGAGGTATCCAAAGTACTGGAGTTTCAGCTTTAGCATCATTCCTTCCAAAGAAATCCCAGGGTTGATCTCCTTCAGAATAGACTGGTTGGATCTCCTTGCAGTCCAAGGGACTCTCAAGAGTCTTCTCCAACACCACAGTTCAAACGCATTCAATTCTTCAGTGCTCACCTTTCTTCACAGTCCAACTCTCACACCCATACATGACCACTGGAAAAACCATAGCCTTGACTAGACGGACCTTTGTTGGCAAAGTAATGTCTCTGCTTTTGAATGTGCTGTCTAGGTTGATCATAACTTTTCTTCCAAGGAGTAAGTATCTTTTAATTTCATAGCTGCAATCACCATCTGCAGTGATTTTGGAGCCCCCTAAAATAAAGTGTGACACTGTTTCCACTGTTTCCCCATCTATTTGCCATGAAATGATGGGAACAGATGTCATGATCTTCATTTTCTGAATGTTGAGCTTTAAGCCAACTTTTTCACTCTCCTCTTTCACTTTCATCAAGAGGCTTTNCCTCTTTCACTTTCATCAAGAAGCTTTTTAATTCCTCTTCACTTTCTGCCATAAGGGTGGTATCATCTGCAAATCTGAGGTTATTGATATTTCTCCTGGCGATCTTGATTCCACCTTGTGCTTCTTCCAGCCCAGCGTTTCTCATGATGTACTCTGCATATAAGTTATGTGAGACAGCAAAAGAGACACAGATGTACAGAACGGTCTTTTGGACTCTGTGGGAGAGGGAGAGGATGGGATGATTTGGGAGAATGGCATTGAAACATGTATAATATCATATATGAAATGAATCGCCAGTCCAGGTTTGAACCATGATACTGGATGCTTGGGGCTGGTACACTGAGACGACCCAGAGGGATGGTATGGGGAGGGAGGTGGGAGGGGGATTCAGGATGGGGAACACGTGTATACCTGTGGCAGATTCATGTTGATGCATGACAAAACCAATACAATATTGTAAAGTAATTAACCTCCAATTAAAATAAATAAGTTTATATTTTAAAAAAATAAAATAAAAAATCGCTTGAGTTAAACAAAAATAAGCAGGGTGACAATATACAGCATTGATGTACTCCTTTTCCTATTTGGAACCAGTCTATTGTTCCATCTCCAGTTCTAACTGTTGCTTCCTGACCTGCATATAGGTTTCTCAAGAGGCAGGTCAGATGCTCTGTTATTCCCATCTCTTTCAGAATTTTCCACAGTTTATTGTGATCCACACAATCAAAGGCTTTGGCATAGTCAGTAAAGCAGAAATAGATGTTTTTCTGGAATTCTCTTGCTTTTTACCATGATCCAGCAGATGTTGGCAATTTGAGCTCTGGTTCCTCTGCCTTTTCTAAAACCAGCTTGAACATCAGGGAATTCACGGTTTGTATATTGCTGAAGACTGGCTTGAAGAATTTTGAGCATTCCTTTACTGGTGTGTTAGATGAGTGCAATTGTGTGGTAGTTTGAGCATTCTTTGGCATTGCCTTCCTTTGGAATTGGAATGAAAACTGACCTTTTCCAGTCCTGTGGCCACTGCTGAGTTTTCCAAATTTGCTGACATATTGAGTGCAGCACTTTCACAGCATTATCTCTCAGGATTTAAAATAGCTCAACTGGAATTCTATCACCACCACGAGCTTTGTTCATAGTGGTGCTTTCTAAGGCCCACTTGACTTCCATGCTGTTTAGGGCCACCAAAGATGGATGGGTCATGGTAGAGAGTTCTGACAAAATTAATAACTTAATGAGTAAATATTTATTGTCCATCTGTTTTACAGCAAACAGTGTTTGGTAAGAGTAACTTAAATAGGAAATTCCTCTTAAGAAATTCATAATCTATCATAAGGGAATGACCTATGAAAATTCTTTAAAAACATTGTAATCAGTTTAATATTAAGGAAGTGACCATGACTGAATCTTAGCAAAGAGAAAAGGAATTTGGATTTACCTATTGATTTTGGAACCCCAAAAAATAAAGTCTGACACTGTTTCCACTGTTTCTCCATCTATTTCCCATGGAGTGTTAGGACCGGATGCCATGATCTTCGTTTTCTGAATGTTGAGCTTTAAGCCAACTTTTTCGCTCTCCTCTTTCATCTTCATCAAGAGGCTTTTTAGTTCCTCTTCACTTTCTGCCATAAGGGTGGTGTCATCTGCATATCTGTGGTTATTATTTCTCCCAGCAATCTTGATTCCAGCTTGTGTTTCTTCCAGTCCAGCATTTTTCATGATGTACTCTGCATATAAGTTAAATAAGCAGGGTGGCAATATACAGCCTTGACGTACTCCTTTTCCTATTTGGAACCAGTGTGATTGCAGCCATGAAATTAAAAGACGCTTACTCCTTGGAAGGAAAGTTATGAGCAACCTAGATAGCATATTCAAAAGCAGAGACATTACTCTGCCGACTAAGATCCGTCTAGTCAAGGCTATGGTTTTTCCAGTAGTCATGTATGGATGTGAGATTTGGCCTTTGAAGAAGGCTGAGTGCCGAAGAATTGATTCTTTTGAACTGTGGTGTTGGAGAAGACTCTTGAGAGTCCCTTGGACTGCAAGGAGATCCAACCAGTCCATTCTGAAGGAGATCAGCGCTGGGATTTCTTTGGAAGGAATGATGCTAAAGCTGAAACTCCAGTACTTTGGCCACCTCATGCCAAGAGTTGACTCATTGGAAAAGACTTTGATGCTGGGAGGGATTGGGAGCAGGAGGAGAAGGGGACAACAGAGGATGAGATGGCTGGATGGCATTACTGACTCAATGGATGTGAGTCTGAGTGAACTCCGGGAGTTGGTGCTGGACAGGGAGGCCTGGCGTGCTACGATTAATGGGGTCACAAAGAGTCAGACACGACTGAGCGACTGAAGTGAACTGAACTGATTCAGATTCAGGAAAGATTTCACCTATGTAGGTAAAATTATGAATGATACTTTTTATTGCATATTATTCTTTTTAACAGCAAATAACTATTCTCTTTGATAGCTCTTTTACCCTCTCCACACTTTCTTCCTTCATTACTTCTCCTCATCATTATGTTTTCTTTTTCATAAAGTCTACAATCACAGTACATTTTTAGCCCTAAAAAACATATATGTGTATCTGTCATGCTAATCATTTTAGCCCACAGTGTGTATATAACCATTTTAAAATGGTTTATTCCTTATCACTTTCAAGAATTTAACACTGTTGATAACCTGAAATTGGTGACATTATGGTATGATCACTGCATTCTTGTTCCTTTGACCTGGTCCTTCACAACATTTGAATATATGTTAATATCCTAGTCATGTAACTCAGTCAACTTGATTTGTGTAACCTCCAGAGCTATGCTAGCATCATGTTCTTATGAGTTATTTAAATGAAATTCTCTCACTATTACCAAATTATATTACTTCACAGTTAATCACAGGGTGCTTTGATTACTCAATGAAAAAAAAAATTTAATTCCCTTTCAACTCTGCTGTTGCAAGAAAGTTCAAAGTAATAAAGAGAACATAAGAACTGGCCTTAAGGCCAAATATTATTAATTATCTCTATGGAGAAAAGGAATAAAGGCCATGTTGAAGGGGAGAGTTTTATGGCTGTGTATGATTGTTTTGCCTATTTGTATATGCACATGCACTTTTTACCATGTTTAGAGGTATATGCATACACATGACTTCCCTGGTGTCTCAGACGGTGAAGAATCTGCCTGCAATGCAGAGACCTGGGTTCAATCCCTTGGTTAGGAAGATCCCTTGGAGAAGGAAATGGCAACTGACTCCAGTATTCTTGCCTGGAGAATCCAATGGACAGAGGAGCCTGGTGGGCTACAATCCTTGTGGTTGCAAGGATTTTGCACAACTGAACAATTAATGTCATCTCATTCCATTCTCCATCACACACACACACACACACACACACACATGCTGTAAAACATTGCAAAAGGTCAGGCTTGAGTATTTTCTAGTTAATTATTTTTTATTTAAATATATAAGGTCGTTTCTCATGATGAACCCTTCACATGTGGGAATCTTGACTACATATAGGCATCATCACATCATTATGATGCTACTAAACTCTAAATATACAGGCCATCCTGGCAGCTCTGATCTTCACTTTCTTCTTCATCATTTGATCCCTCACTTTCCTTACAGAACTAGAGATGCTGATTGAACAGAAGTGATGTGATACAGTGAATCTTTCCAGTCCTTCAAAAGTTTGATAAAATACAAATAAATGGAAGACTAAATTTTGTGCCCTTAATTAGAAAAAGCTTATATATACAAAAATGTAAAATATTATATGTACTCTAAACATAGATCAAGTTTTAATAACAGAAAATAAAATTTCAACCTATTGGACATACCATTTTAAAATATTAAAGAAGTAAACATCCCACTTAAAAATAATAGAGTTTAGAAATATTGTTATACAATAGTAAGAGAAGAGCATAGTGTTGGTGCTTTGGTTTGGGGAGGTTTTTCTGGATAAAATATGCAAAATATTTGAGGTCTATTAATTTTCTAAAATAACTGAAATTATGGTGAGGTGATAAACTTTAACATTATGCCACAATTTACAGTACATTTCTATTTAATAAAAAGTTTTATAAACAAAATTTTACTCTTTGTATGTTGCAAAGTCCCCCATATTCTTAATTTTTTCTTTCTTTTTTTTAACTTCTCTCTCTTCCCACAAACAAATATTCACATAAACTATATTTGAAGGAAAAGGTTTAGTTTTTAGACCCACTTTATCATGTTTGGAGTTGTATCTTTGGCAATTCACAGCCTGTAATTCAAAATCCTTGAGGGACTACTGCCGTCCTAGGCCAGGGAAGTGATTTGGAGTGGCCTGAAGGTCGTTGAAGGGTATATTCTCTGAAGCTCTGCATTCAGAGTTTGCTGTGTCATCAATCTTGTTCAGTGGAAGGCGTGACAGTTTGTCTGGACAGCACTACATAAAGGATAGCAAAAGGTTACTGTTAGGTTATGAAGTTTTTCTGACAAGCACAGCATGCCAAGGTTTATGTAAGCGTAAAACAAACCTTAAACTCGAGAAGTGCTTTGTAAAAGAGTTTCCTACTTCTGTTTTCTAAAGATATTTTGAAGTCTGAATTTATATATTCCAAGTTTCAGACATGAACAATCTTTTACAAGGTCCTCTAATATTGAAATAAAGAATGTTGTTGTTTAATTGCTCAGTCATGTGTGACTCTTTGTGACCCCATGCACTGTAGCCCAACAGGCTCTTTGGTCCATGGAATTTTCCAGGCAGGAATACTATAGTGGGTTGCCATTTCCTACTGTAAGAGACCTTCCACAGGGATTGAACCTGTGACTCCTGCTTGGGAGGTGGATTCTTCCACCATTGAACCACCAGGGAAGCCCTTCAGAAGATATGTAGAAGACAAAAATGTAAACTTGAAAAATTTAAATATATATATTTATAAATATATATGAGTTCAGTTCAGTTCAGTCGCTCAGTCGTGTCCGACTCTTTGCGATCCCATGAATTGCAGCAAGCCAAGCTTCCCTGTCCATCACTAAATCCCGGAGTCCACTCAAACTCATGTCCATCGAGTCGGTGATGCTATCCAGCCATCTCATCCTCTGTCTTCCCTTTCTCCTCCTGCCCCCAATCCCTCCCAGCATCAGGGTCTTTTCCAATGAGTCAACTCTTCACATGAGGTGACCAAAGTATTGGAGTTTCAGCTTTAGCATCAGTCTTTCCAATGAACACCCAGGACTGATCTCCTTTAGAATGTACTGGTTGGACCTCCTTGCAGTCCAAGGGACTCTCAAGAGTCTTCTCCAGCACCACAGTTCAAAAGCAGTTCAATTCTTCAGCACTCAGCTTTCTTCAAAGTCCACTCTCACATCCATGCATAACCACTGGAAAAATCATAGCCTTGACTAGGCGGACCTTTATATGTATGAAATCAAAAAGCCAATCTTGCCTTCCACAAAGAAAGGGAAAAGAAGTGTCCAATTTTTTGAAATACTATTTGTATCTGAAAATGGTACAGTATAGTAGATTAAAGCTTTAAAATAAAGAGAGGGGCTTCCCTGGTTTTCCAGTGGTTAGGACTCTGTGCTTCCACTGCTAAGGGCATAGGTTTGACTCCTGGTTGGGGAACTAAGATCCCACAAGCCCTATGACATAACCAAAAATTAATTTTAAAAATTCCTTTGTGATCTCACCTTAATTGTCATCAATGCAGAAAAATAATTTTGTTAGAAAGATCAGAGATTTTTTTGGATGCGGAAATAAAGCAGGGTTATATTTTGACTGTCTCACCTTGAATTTAGTACAAATCACTTAGCCTTCTTGTATGTGAAGAGGAAAGAAACTGAAAACAACATTCTAACTCCTTTTTATCTTTACGTTTTCAGTTTTCTATCCTTACTTAAAATACGTGGGACCCTCTCTCATGTCTGGACTTTGTCATTATAAGGTTGTGCCTCTTTTCAAGGCTTAATGCCACTTCTAGCCAGTGAGGCCCATGGAGTTAATGGGAAATTGGTCATATGTGAGCTTTTGTTTTTGGCGTGGCCTACCAAAGTTTAGTTATTATCAGAAAAGACCTATAGAATTCAACAGTCAGGGGTTTTGTACTCTCTGCGGACTGTCATGAGTGATTTACTTCTTTAGCTTGTCCCCCTACCCCCAATTCCGTTCCCCATTCCAGGAGATATAAATCTACATAGGTTCAGGATCTTGTGTATAAATAAGTTAAGATAAAAGTCATTGTCACTTTGCCAATAATGAAAATCAGTACAGACCAAAAATACAGGTATTTTACTTTCCCTAAAAGTGATTCATGTAGTTAATATGTATCAAAATAATACATTGTCTAAGAAATTTACAAGTATAACCAGTATGGCTCTTCTATTTTAATGTTGAAATAATCATAGCCTTCACAATGCCTTTGTATAGAAGTTGTACATAAAATAAGAAATTGACAACCTTATAAACACATTGCATAAAAACCTATTTAAACATTCTCATGTGGCAGTGTGCATAGCCTCTTCTTATTATAGGGTCATGGCTCAGGTGGGAAAGAATCTGCCTGCAATGAGGGAGACCCACGTTCCATCCCTGGGTTGAGAAGATCCCCTTGAGAAGGGAATGGCAACCTACTCAGTGTTCTTTCCTGGAGAATAAAAGTGAAAGAACACTTTGACTTTTTACTTTCATATTTCTACTAAATTTGGAAAGCACAGATATTGCCGTCATGGGTTATCTAAAGAGAAATGAGAGTATGAGTCTTTACTGATTTTTATTCCGCAGGTCTCTCTTGTCATTTAAAGTTTATTTTAAATGCAAATGTGTTATTTTGTATCTGTTAATTTGGAATGTTACTTCATTATTTGCCTTACTTACTTCAAGGAGTATTCAGACATTTTATTTAGCTATTTTGTCCCAGAAGCCCAAAGCAATTATTTGCAAATCTATGCACAAGACATTATTTTCAAGAAGTAGTCAATAGTGGGTCAACAATTAACTTAAAAACTATATTGTGAATAAGTGTGATCCCGAGCTATTAAAAAAAAAGTCAGTACACTCAAATATAAATGCAAGAGATAGAACATATGATAATTATGTGCATATAAGAATGTAGATATTGCAGTAACAGATACTGCTTCCATATGTGGGATCCATGTCCCCACTGTATGAAAGAAAGTGTTAGTCGCTCAGTACAGTTCAGTCGTTCAGTCGTGTGTCTGACTCTCTGCGACCCCATGAATCGCAGCACGCCAGGCCTTCCTGTCTATCACCAACTCCCGGAGTTCTTTCAGATTCACGTTCATCGAGTCAGTGATGCCATCCAGCCATCTCATCCTCTGTTGTCCCCTTCTCCTCCTGTCCCCAATCCCTCCCAGCATCAGAGTCTTTTCCAATGAGTCAACTCTTCGCATGAGGTGGCCAAAGTACTGGAGTTTCAGCTTTAGCATCATTCCCTCCAAAGAAATCCCAGGGCTGATCTCCTTTGTGTCCAACTCTTTGTGACCCCATGGACTGTAGCCTGCCAGGCTCCTCAGTCCATGCAATTTTTCAGGCAAAATTACTGGAGTGGGTAGCCATTCCCTTCTCTAGGGGATTTCCCAGATCCAGGATCCAGGACCATACCTGGGTCTCCTTCATTGCAGGTGGTTTCTTCACCATCTGATCTCCCAGGGAAGCCCAACTGTTTTTCTATATAAAAGTTAATTATTGCTATTATTATTACTACTATTACCTCAGTCATTATCTGAAAGAGGGCCTGATAAGCTTCCAGCTAATTATCATAATTGGAATATTTTAATATAATTTACCCAAATGAAAACTGGTTCTAATACTTAAGGCAGAGTTTGTGATACCCCATTTCTGATTTCTGAATTGCCTGTAGGCCAATTCAGTCCAAAAGCAATGGTCATTCTGGAAAATAGATCCTTCAGAATTGCATCACAACTAAGTAAGAAAGTGATTTTAAACGAGGTGATATTTTCTCAATCCAAATGATATGATTACCCAGGCATCCACTATATCTCAGAGTAAATGCCATTTCAGTGGACACATCGGCAAAATTTGGGAGATGGTGAGGGATAGGGAGGCCTGGTGTGCTACAGTTCATTAAGTCACAGAGTTGGACACATCTTGATAGCTGAACAACAACAGTAGACACATAGATGCCCCTGGAAGTAATGAGATAGGAAGTTCATTAACACTTATTTTCTCATCATCACTTTATTTTCTCCTCATTCTTTTTATTTTCTCCTTTTTTTGTTGTTACTCTTCATTTTCTTGTCCTTTATTTTTCTGTTTGCAACAAATACTATATACCAGAAGCACAGATATTCTGGTACAAGTATTACTGTGTCTAATATAATCTAGACTACATTAATGTATATGACTTTTCTCCCTTATTCTGAACATTTCTCAATCTTATATTTTATCAGGGAAAATTACAGAAACATCCCATTACTAAGCAGGAGTCCACTGATTCAGCACCACCATCAGCAAAATCTCTTTATTGAAAAAAAAAAAAAGTTTAGTTCAAAACACAGTGACTTTCCAAGGGGAATGTTTTGAATTGTCCTCAGGGGAAAATGCATGTAAAATAAATGAGGACTTCTTGGTATGCATAGCAAGGCAATGTATTTCATCCCTACTTCCTGGTGGAAAAAAAGAGTAAGACACAATAAAAAGAGAAAGAAAAAAATATTTCAGAGAAACAAATGAGAACTATTAGGTGAGATCCCATAGTATGTTTTATAGTTAGCAAAATATAAAAATGTTGCCTTCAATAAGAATAATTCCCTCATTTCAGTTAAATGTGAGTGTAAATTTGATGCTAGTATAGATTTAATAAAAGATTTAACTGACTTTTAAAAAGATGAAAATTGTGCTCTGGAAATGAAAATGCACTGAGATGAAATCATACGTATTCATTAGTGTCAGAACACACAGAAGAAGAACTACGTAGGTCATAAACAGGTAAACATTGGCCTTTGGATCTGCCTTCATCTAAAAATGCTTAATTTAAAGAATAATCTTACTAATTGTACAACACTTCTGAGCATTCTAAAGTTGGTAAATGACTCCAAAGTTTTTTGGTGTACATTTTTCCTAATAGCTTTAATGAAAAGAATAACATTGAAAAAAATACATGCTTAAGAGCTAATGACTCAATTTCTGTCATCCTCATATTAATAAAAATGTAAACATCATTTCCTGATCCATCATCTGTAAAACAAGAAGCTAGATCATCTCTAATGTTCTTTCAGCTGTAACTACCTACTGATACATGAAAATATGTTAAATCCTTTCTGCCAATATTTCATGGAAATATGTATCCCAATCAAAAACACTAGACTAATTTTTAATGATCATAGGCAACCTTCCCAAATTTGCCATATATTACAAGAAATGATCCTGTTTGAACTTTTAAAAATACTGAGTTCTCTGGAGTCACAGATCTTTTCAAAACAATTGTGAACTCTAAACATGAGCATTCTACCTTCACTGTAGAATTTGTGGGGGATATTTCCTTTTGATTCAAGAGCATTGATTTGTATTAAAGCATCATTTGTCTATGATTATACTATTTTTCTCACCTTTTCTGGATGTTTCTGAAACCTATGTGTTCTTTGCGAGGTCCATTTCAGTGGTCACCACCACAAAGGCTCAAGGAGTACTTCCAAAGTGCGAATGTTTAATCTTCCCAACTTTTAAAAATTTCATGCAGTTTTTTTTGCACAGTATCTTCAAAGTAACTGAGTGTATCAAGCAATTTTAATCCCCAATACACTGTGGAGTAGAGTAATCCTCTTTTAATTGGGTAAAAGAAACATAGGAAGATAAATTCATTTAATGTGGTGAAGGCTTCTTTTTCTTCTAAGTGATTCCCTAAGATCCATGTCTCAACTCAGTTTTCAATTATCTTATAGTTCTCCTCCAGGATCTTATAGTTGCTTCATTGTTCCCCAGATTTACATTAAGATCTAAGATGAGGTATAGTACTAAAGAAAACAGTAATAAAAGCAAAAGTCGCAAGAATTGTGGAAACTGTTATTTCCCAAATTAATTATCTTATATTTGTTTTGCTTAAAAATACAGTTGAATAAGGAGAATTATTAGCTAGGACTTATTTTCTGAGGATGCTCTTATCTAAGGTGTAGACCTCCAAGGTAGAAAATGACTTCCTTTGGCTTATAGTAGGGAGAAATATGGGCTTCCCTGGTGGCTCAGATGATAAAGAATCTGACTGAAATGTGGGAGACCTGGGATTGATCCCTGGATTGGGAAGATCCCTTGGAGAAGGGTATGGCAATCCACCCCAGTATTCTTGCCTGGAGAATCCCCACGGACAGAGGAGCAAGGTGGGCATGGGGTTGCAAAGAGTTGGACATGACCGAGCGACTAAGCACACACACAGGGAGAAATATACTAGGGCTTCAAAGGTGGTGCTAGTGGTAAAGAAACTGCCTGCCAATGCAGGAGATGTAAGAGATGCCAGCTTGATTTCTGGGTGAGGAAGATCTTTTGGAGAAGGAAAGGTCAACCCACTGTAGTATTCCTGCCTGGAGAATCCCATGGACAGAGGAGTCTGGTGAGCTAGTCCACAAGGTCAGAAAGAGTCCAACATGACTGACTGCAGAGACTTAGCACACATACCCACCCACAGGGAGAAATATATCTACATTCTCAGAGAGCGAAACTCAGATCTGATACTTAGAGGTATGTTGCAAAGATAGCATGTTACTGTAGATGAGATTAAAAACAAAAAAGATTTCAAAGACATGTATGGCACATGGGTGGGCACTTTCCAAATTCAGTTTTTAACACTCTGATTTTCCAAATAGAAGATAACAGGAACAAGGAAGCAGATTGTATTATCTTGCACTTTATATATTTAACAGCTATCAGATTCTCAGATCTAATTTAATATTAGTATTGCAAAAAGATGATGTAACTTACTTTGTTGCATTTCATGTGTTAACAAAGGAAAAATAGCAATTGAATCACACAGGCCTTGCTTCGGATTTAATAATTCTGGGTTCTAAATAAATACTTCAGGTAGCTGGCTTACATTTCTGAGTGTTGCATCAACATGCTTTAAAATATGGGCTGATTAAAAAAAATGTAGGGGGGGGAGGGGCAGAAGCAACCATTTGGGGGATTTATATAAAAATTATCAGAACTAAGTAACAGATTTTATCTCATTTCTTTTGTTTAGCTATGTCCTTTCAAACATATTTCTCTTGCTAACTTGGGAAATTGTTAAGTGTTCTCAACTACCATAAGGAAGGATAGGGAGTTATATCTTTAGCTAAATCTTAGCAGGACTTTTTATATTATTTTATCAGCAACAGAGGGGAAAAGAAAACTACATGAAGTTTAAAGATTCTTTTCAGATTTGAAATTCTGATTTGTTTGTAATGCCTCGTTCTTTATTAAAGGGCATATTTCATCTCATATAGTCAAATGACTGAGATGAAAAATTTGCATTTTAACTTCAAATCTCAATTTCATTTTGGATATATTTACATAGCCTCCAGAAATTATTACACCTTTATTCTCTAGACAAACCAGAATGAGTGAGTCCATTAAACTTGTTCACCTAAAATTTTAGAAAAATGAGGAAGAAAGATTTTTTAGTAACTTAGCATGAGCTGATGAGTGATCTTTCTTCAGAAATTAGAATTCACNAGAATTTAAAGTGTATTAAATGGAAGTAAATGAAAATGTATTAAATTATCTTCCAGTTGTTCAATGTTTTACATTATGCAGCCTATTCACACTTTTGAATTTATTCCATCGTTTTTGAGATGAGGACTCAGTCACCCATCACCAAAACCTTGGTGCAGTTATTTACATTTCCCTCTCTCCTTTACATAGGGCTTCCCTCATAGCTCAGTTGGTAAAGAATCCACCTGCAATTCAGGACACCCTAGTTTGATTCCTGGGTTGGGAAGATCTGCTGGAGAAGGGATAGGCTACCCACTCCAGTATTCTTGGGCTTCCCTTGTGGCTCAGCTGGCATGCTTCCCAGGTGATACAATTGGTAAAAAATCTACCTGCCAATACAGGAGAGGCAAGTGATGCAGGTTTGATCCCTCTGTCAGCCAGATCCCCTGAACTAGGAAATGGCAGTCCACTCTAGTATTATTGCCTGCAAAATTCCATGGACAGTCACAGGGAGTCAAAAATTACTGAGCATGCACACACTCCTTTACATCAAATTATTTAGAGATAGCATCCTATGGAGGGCTGCCCTGGTAGCTCAGCTGGTAAAGAATCCACCTGCAATGCAGGAGACCTGGGTTTGATCCCCGGGTTGGGAGGATCCCCTGGAGGAGGGCATGGCCACCAACTGCAGTATTTTTGCCTGGAGAATCCCCGTGGACAGAAGATCCTGGCGGGCTGCGGTTGCAGAGTCAGAGGCAACTAAGCCCAGCACAGCAGCAGAATCCTATGGACTCTTTGCCCGAGTCCTTAGCGCTCATTGTTTCAGTTTTATATTCACTGATAGCACTCTGGCTGAAACTCAGAATCAATTTTTATGGTCACCAATGACCATCTATTTCCCCAATCCAAGAGCTCCTTGTTGGTTTTCCTATAAACTGACCAATACCACATCCTTAACATAGTCTTTCACTTTGACCACCAGAAAGTCAACTTATCTCTCAGTTCCTCAGTTTATTTGATGACCTTAACTTTCTCATATACCTCAAAATTCTGTCCTTAACCATCTTCTCTTTTTAGTCATTTCTCCTCTAGTAATGCCAGCTATTCCTTACCTCTGTACTGGAGGGCCTCCAACATTTTTATCTCTCATCTTAATTAACCCCAATTGCAGACCAATAGTTGCAAACTATGCTTCACCCGGATGAAAATGATACTCATTCTCTTCTCCAAAGCTTCCCTAGCTCGGTTTTTTTTATTTTCATGAAAGGTATGGAGTACCCAAGCATTTTCAAGAGGAAACAAAATGATCTTTATCTAACTTAACCAAAAACACCTACTTTTACTTTTTTTTTTCCTCTGTGTTACAACAAAGCAGTTTATTTGTGATCAGTGTTTGAGACTCTATACATCCTTCACAAATTTAATTTTACATAATCTGATATTCCTCTTAAAATTTAAACTTTGAACTGCTAGACTTATTTCCCTAGATCAGAAGGGCTAGCATAAGTTATTTTCCGGAAATGAGGTACCGTTTCACAGAACTAGTTTCTTTTTTGTTTGTTTTATAGTTTTAGAGAACTAAAATTTCATTTGTTAAAATCAAAAAGTAGGAAAAGATGTTCTTTACAAATAATTTTGATCAAGTGTGTGTTCAAAGAAAGCAGGATAAAAAGGCTTTTTCGCTAACATTCTGTATGTACTTGGTTGTTGTTGGAATAGGAATTAGCTTCTGTCATTTGCTAACAGAATGAGTAGTGGGGGACAGGATATGTTGGGAATTTCATAACGGGTAACAGAACCATTCTCTTGGGTAAGCCATAGGCAGGGGCAGCTGTGCTGTAGCCATAGGGTGTTCCATAGCCTGGAGCTATGAATGTAGCCGGGAGCAGCTGTGGCCCCGACAAAAGTCCCCCTTGTTCGAGTTCCTCTTCCTCTGCCCCAAACAGCTTGGACTGCTGCGGACGCAGCTGTATTCACAACACCCTTTGCCTGAGGGATAATCTTCTTTTCCTTATTATTTGCTGCATTGGGTCTAGAAAACAGCTTCTCCAGGCAGCTAAAGCTGCACTTGCTTTGCCACTTTCTTATTTGGACCCGCACCTCTGAATTTTTGTCCATCCACTTCTACCTCCATCACAAAGCGTTTGTCATGGCTTCCACCTGTCTCCGAGATGAGTTCATACTTGAGACCTCTTCTTTTTTCAGTGAGCTCCATTACAGGATTTTTGCCACTTGCTGTGAGGATAGGGCCCTTACCTCTAAGGTACTGGAGGTTTCAGTTGTAGAATTTCCAGTATTATTGCTTGAGTTTGAAGACATTGTTTCATTTTTGCCTTCGTTATCTGACTTTTCATCGGAACTCATACATTCACTATCTGCATCAAAGCCCACTGGGTATCCCATTGCCTACAGTACCTTCACTGCTACATGAAGCTTTGCTGTTTTCTTGGATGGTCCTGAGGCTTCATATGTTGTACCATCCACATCTACAGACATTGTGAAGACTAGGGCATGGACAGGGCCAGACTGAGATAAGAGCTTATACTGATTCAGCCTCATTAGTGCATTCATAAGGTCTATCGCTTTACTATCCAGAATTTTCCTTAAGTTTCATTTCATCTTCTTATTGGGATCTTTATCATCCCCTAATCCATCTTCAAACGGCCTCTTCAGAGCTGAAGACCCAGCACCTTCTTTATCAGTAACTGACCAGAAATATTTCTGAAAAGGCTTACTAGACGGAAGGGGGTCCATCTCCAGCACTTTATAAATCTGAACAAAGGCTGATAGTCTGAGTGCATGCTGTGCACTGTGGGTAATATCTTCTTTTTGCTGGATGGTCATATAGCTCAGAGCATCTGTTGGATCTTGCTCACAAGGATCATGAAGACCGGGACCCCCAGAAAGTAGAATTCCAGATGCCAAACAATCCATTACTCGTCTCAAGGCCTCCCCAGCACCCAAAGATCTATACAAGTACCTATAGACTTTTCACATATAAGCTCTAGTGGCCATACTTTTAATGGTGCCCATGTGGGGACTCTGTTGTACAAATCACGGAGAATTCGGAGGACAATTTCACATGACTTTAATCCATTTGCCCTTGCCTGAAACCATTTGGTATGTCGAAGAGACACCAAGGCATTCAGGCATTTCTGCCTGTCCAATAAGTCTGGAGGATCTTTCATCACAACCTTTTCTCCATCCCTCTTCTCCAATTCGTCTCTAATTAGAGGGGAAGTATCACCTTCAAAGTTAGCGTGGGTTCTTTTCTTTCCAAATTATAATAGATGCCTCATCTACACATTGTTCCACTTGATATTTCTCTTCTGTGAGTTTCTAAATCTGAATAGGAAGATTATCTTTGACTGTACTTAACAGGGTCTCTGTGGGTTTGTCTTTGCACATTAAAACCAGCTCCAAGTCCATATCATCATTAATCAGCAAGCCTTTGGCAACCAGGCCAATCCTCACTACACCACACAATGTCCGACCACCTTGATCCTTGGAATAGGTGTTCACGGCCTCTTCCTTCTTTACTTCTGTCTCACCCTATGCTTTTATGCCTTTACTTGTTTCATCCAGCCAATCTGAGACATGTTTAAGAGCACACTCAACAGTAGTTACCATATTCTGAACAGCTTCAAGTTCCTCTGGAGATGGATAAATTGTCAAATGTTTCACCATAACATGGGGATCATCTTTGGCAAAAGATCTCATAGATCTCATGGTTTTCTATATTTTAGCTGCTTCTTCCAATCTTTCCCCCTCTTTCTTGTCGTCTTCACCAGACACTGCTTTGTGTAACAGTACCTCCTCATAAGCCTGAGTCCCCTGATGGATCAGAGTCAATATGGCAAAGATATCTGAAGGCTTGTTCTCTAGAGTACACCGCACCGCTGTGTTCTCCCCACACCAGGTCCGCCACCGCCGCCTCCTCGTCAGCTGGCATCTCCAGCTTCTCAGCCCATCGGCAGCAGCGGTGGCTGCCGCCGTGGATGTGCTCGCGGCTCCAGTCTCCTTACTTTTACTTTTTTGTTTGTACCTTGCTTAAGGTTAGCATTTATATCATTGAACAAAAGAACAATTTTTAGCAGCTTCTACAGACTGTGGTCCACTGGAGAAGGGAATGGCAAACCACTTCAGTATTCTTGCCTTGAGAACCCCATGAACAGTATGAAAAGGCAAAATGATAGGATACTGAAAGAGGAACTCCCCAGGTAAGTAGGTACCCAATATGCTACTGGAGATCAGTGGAGAAATAACTCCAGAAAGAATGACTGGATGGAGCCAAAGCAAAACAATACCCAGCTGTGGAGGTGACTGGTGATAGAAGCAAGATCTGATGCTGTAAACAGCAATATTGCATAGGAACCTGGAATGTCAGGTCCATGAATCAAGGCAAATTGGAAGTGGTCAAACAAGAGATGGCAAGAGTGAATGTTGACATTCCAGGAATCATTGAATTAAAATGGACTGGAATGGGTGAGTTTAACTCAGATGACCATTATATCTACTACTGTGGGTAGGAATCCCTCAGAAGAAATGGAGTAGCCATCATGGTCAACAAAAGAGTCTGAAATGCAGTACTTGAATTCAATCTCAAAAACGACAGAATGATCTCTGTTCATTTCCAAGGCAAACCATTCAATATCACAGTAATCCAAGTCTATGCCCCAACCAGTAACACTGAAGAAGCTGAAGTTGAATGGTTCCATGAATACCTACAAGACCTTTCAGAACTAACACCCAAAAAAGATGTCCTTTTCATTATAGGGGACTGGAATGCGAAAGTAGGAAGTCAAGAAACACCTGGAGTAACAGGCAAATTTGGCCTTGGAATGTGGAATGAAGCAGGGCAAAGACTAATAGAGTGTTGCCAAGAAAATGCATTGGTCATAGCAAACACCCTCTTCCAACAACACAAGAGAAGACTCTACACATGAACATCACCAGATGGCCAACACCAAAATCAGATTGATTATATTCTTTGTAGCCAAAGATGGAGAAGCTCTATACAGTCAACAAAAACAAGACCAGGAGCTGACTGTGGCTCAGATCATGAACTCCTTATTGCCAAATTCAGACTTAAATTGAAGAAAGTCAAGAAAACCACTAGACCATTCAGGTATGACCTAAATCAAATCCCTTATGATTATACAGTGGAAGTGAGAAATAGATTTAAGGGCCTAGATCTGATAGATAGAGTGCGTGATGAACTGTAGACGGAGGTTCATGACGTTGTACAGGAGATAGGGATCAAGACCATCCCCATGGAAAAGAAATGCAAAACAGCAAAATGGCTGTCTGGGGAGGCCTACAAATAGCTGTGAAAAGAAGAGAGGTGAAAAGCAAAGGAGAAAAGGAAAGATATAAGCATTGAATGCAGAGTTCCAAAGAATGGCAAGAAGAGATAAGAAAGCCTTCTTCAGTGATCAATGCAAAGAAATAGAGGAAAACAACAGAATGGGAAAGACTAGAGATCTCTTCAAGAAAATTAGAGATACCAAGGGAACATTTCATGCAAAGATGGGCTCGATAAAGCACAGAAATGGTATGGACCTAACGTAAGCAGAAGATATTAAGGAGAGATGGCAAGAATACACAGAAAAACTGTACAAAAAAGATCTTCACGACCCGGAAAATCACGATGGTGTGATCATTCATCTAGAGCCAGACATCCTGGAATGTGAAGTCAAGTGGGCCTTAGAAAGCATCACTACAAACAAAGCTAGTGGAGGTGATGGAATTCCAGTAGAGCTATTTCAAATCCTGA
>SJYQ01004657.1:8379-94032 GCA_006410935.1 Redunca redunca
CCGCCCCCCGCGCGGCCCCCGCCCCGGCTCTGCCCCGCCCCTCGCGCGGGGTCCGTGTCTGCGGCTGCGTTCCCCGAAAGACACGGCTGCACCCGGGTTCCCGTCCGCAGGGAGACCGAAGGGCACTGCTCCCCGCGCCGCCCCCGCCGCCCGGTGGCCCGGAGTCGCGGCACCCCAGGGATGTGAGTGCGCCCCCGACCCGAGGCCCGCGCTCCACGCCTAGACCCGCGGTGAGAGCCAAGGCTCGCGTGAGGAGACAGGGGAGGAGGCTCAGCGCCGGGTTCCTGGGCCCCCGGCCCAGAGGTGGGGGTGGGGATAGCGCGCATCCCTCCCCCGCCAGCAGGTACTGTCCACTCGCACCTCGTCCGGCCCTTTCCTCTCCGGACGCACCTACGGCTCCCCAGAGACAAGACGCGCCTCCTGACCACCCCCACTTCCCCACCCCTCATCCCACAGGTGCGGAGCGCCAGAAGGGGGCATTTTGGGCTGCCCCCCAGCGAGAGGGCAGGCCTCTTTTCCCCGGAGGGGGTGCAGCCATGGTGGATGCTCTCGCGGATGGGCTGGGGGCGGGGCTTTGGAGCTCCCGGGCGACCCCAAGCTCTGGATTCCGGCCGGGAGGTTGCCTTAGGATGCCAGAAAAGGGGAGGGCCCTTCGAGCTGGGCCAGGGGCTTGGTCTCCTTCCTGATCGAGGATTCCCCCTGCCAGGCCGGTGTCCCAGACGAGCCCCGCCCGCAGCCCCCGCCCCTTCCCGAGGCCCGCCTGGAGCATGTTGCCTGCAGCCATGAGGGGCCTCGGCCTGGTGCTGCTGGCCGCTCTGCTGTGCTCGGCCCCCGGTAAGTCTGGGGGCCGCTGGCGCGGGGGGGAGGAGTCCAGGTCACCTGAGAGTCTGTGCGAGACAGCTCCGGAGAGAACCAGGTGTGGGGCGGCCATTCTCCTATGATGCCCATCAAGCTCACACCCCCTCTCACACCTCTGCGACCCCAGCCCGGCCCTCGCAGTGTGACCCCCTGCTCGGGCTGCCCCGGCTACAGCCACGTGGGTCTCTTCTGGCTCCCAGGGCGGGGGTGCTCTTCCTCCTGGGCCTTGGTCCGGCGGGCTGGCCCCGCGTGGATGCCTTGGCTTGGCGCCGGCGTTCCTGGACAAGCTCGTCTCGGAGCCCCGCTGGCTCCCCATCAAGTCCTGTCTGACCTTCCTCGATGGAACCAACTGGATTCTGGGGGATGTGAACGGGGGTGGGGGGAGGAGTGTGCAGGAGGGCACCACAGGTGTGATGCGTGTGACTCTGCGTGTGCACTGTGGGTATGTGTGGGGCCTGGGGGTGCAGAGGGGCTTCCAGAGTCCCAGCAGCATCACCCTCACCCCAACCTGCCGAAAGACACACAGGTTTTTCCCAGCCTGTCCTCCAGGTGCCAGTTTGGCCTGGTCACTCCTGGTCAGGGGGTGCCTGGCCTCCTACAGCCACGCGGCTCTCCTAGGACCTGCAACGAGGCAGGTGGGGAGGATGCAGGGGGCTGGCTGGCCTGAGCCCCGGTTCCTCTAGTCATCCTCCTCCCCGTGCCCTGCCCAGCTCATGGCCTGTGGTGCCAGGACTGCACGCTGACCACCAACTCCAGCCACTGCACCCCGAAGCAGTGCCATCCGTCAGACACGGTGTGTGCCACTGTCCGGATCACAGATCCCAGCAGCAGTAAGTCAGGCTCCCGGCTGGGGGTGGGGGTCGGTGGTGTCATTGGAGTTCCTCTGGCCTCAGACAATGGCGTGTGTCTGGGGGCACGACCCTACCCTGCTGTGTGACAGTCAGCAGGTACCTGACTCTCTCTGACTCTTTCTGCGGAGCTGGGGGACAGCATGGGTGGGTTGAAGCCTCAGTTGTGTTGTTCTGGGGTCCTGAGCTGACCTGGAGGGTCCCTGGGCTGGGTCCTGGACACGAGGCCGAGAGGCTTGTGGGGCTCCAATCCCAGGCTCCCCGTCTTCATCCCCAGGCAGGAAGGATCATTCCGTGAACAAGATGTGTGCCTCGTCCTGTGATTTTGTGAAGCGGCACTTTTTCTCAGACTATCTGATGGGCTTCATTAATTCTGGGATCTTGAAGGTGGACGTGGACTGCTGTGAGAAGGATTTGTGCAATGGGGTGGCACAGGCGGGGCGCAGCCCCTGGGCCCTGGCTGGGGGGCTCCTGCTCAGCCTGGGGCCTGCCCTCCTCTGGGCTGGACCCTGAGGCCCCCTCCCCACCGCAGGGCTTCCAAGCTTGTCCCCCCACACCTGAGCCTGTGGCTGCCCCCTCCCCAGCCTGGCCTGGCTGGCACTGGGGCAGCCTTGGCTCCGCTCCGCGGCCTGTGGCTCCCGCCTGCCCCAGCTGTGAGAACTCCCTGTCTCCCCACCAGCTCCAAGTTGCAGCCACAGGACATCTCCAGGGACCAGGCATCCGGCAGGAGGCTGGGCCCCTGAGTCCCTGAGGGGTTGGCTGTGAGGATATCTGCGGAGAAATAAAATCACTTCTGAGCCTGGAGACCCGGGTCTGAGCCTGGGTGGGGATTTTGGGGAGGGAGGGGTTCCTGGCAGAGAAAGTGCAGGTGAGCTGGTGCAGGGAGGGTGGCATGGGTCCTCTGGGGGTTGCCAGGGGACTGTGGGCCTGGAAAGGTTTGGGAACAGCCTGAGGGGTGGTGAGTGTTGGGCTGAGCAAGGTCACAGGGTGGGCCTGAGGGTGAGGCCTTGCAACCATGTATGCACACACTAGGGAGATGGACACACCAGACCCATACCCATGCCCACTGAGGGCACAGTCCCCACCACACCACACTCATGCCCCCCACGCACTCCCACACTGATGCATTTGTGGCACAGCAGCTCCTGAATCGGTGTGCCCCAGCACAGGGAAACCACACAGGTCCAGGTGTGTGTGCAGACGAGAGCACACAGACACGGCCCTGTGTGCGGGTCTCCACTTGCCCTTTCCCGCTGGGGGTAGTCCGCTCCCCAAGAGCCGTCAGGGCCATTTCAGGCTCATGTGCCGGGAGTCTGCCACAGAACTAGGCACACTCACATTCCCACTCTGAGTCAAGTGCTGCCACAGGTAGGGTCTGGAAGGCCAGTCCCCCAACCAAAGTCTGCGGGATGGCATGGAGGGACTGGGTGCTTCAGGTGGGAGGAGGCAGGGAGGGTCCCTGGAGGTTGACCTGAGAGTGCGGCTTCTCCCAGCCTTCTCTGCTCCAGCAGTGGGCCCTCTGTTCGTCCCTGCACCCCTGAGTCCAGCCGGCCTCTGCACCCCTTGGCCNATGTATGCACACACTAGGGAGATGGACACACCAGACCCATACCCATGCCCACTGAGGGCACAGTCCCCACCACACCACACTCATGCCCCCCACGCACTCCCACACTGATGCATTTGTGGCACAGCAGCTCCTGAATCGGTGTGCCCCAGCACAGGGAAACCACACAGGTCCAGGTGTGTGTGCAGACGAGAGCACACAGACACGGCCCTGTGTGCGGGTCTCCACTTGCCCTTTCCCGCTGGGGGTAGTCCGCTCCCCAAGAGCCGTCAGGGCCATTTCAGGCTCATGTGCCGGGAGTCTGCCACAGAACTAGGCACACTCACATTCCCACTCTGAGTCAAGTGCTGCCACAGGTAGGGTCTGGAAGGCCAGTCCCCCAACCAAGGTCTGCGGGATGGCATGGAGGGACTGGGTGCTTCAGGTGGGAGGAGGCAGGGAGGGTCCCTGGAGGTTGACCTGAGAGTGCGGCTTCTCCCAGCCTTCTCTGCTCCAGCAGTGGGCCCTCTGTTCGTCCCTGCACCCCTGAGTCCAGCCGGCCTCTGCACCCCTTGGCCACGTGAGTTATCTTGTGGCCCAGGCTCACCACGTGAGGCTCCGAGCCACTCCAGGCTTTCTCTGGGGTTTGGTCCTTGGCCAGTTCCTCTTCATCCCTCTGTGGCTGACCCAGCCCGTGATCACTCCTGGGTCCTGCACCATCTGGAATGAATGATAGTGATGAATGAATGATCTCTCCCCAGGGCTGGCCCTGGCCTTCCTCCCTGGGCTTCTTTGCAAGCATGACGGAGAGGGGTCTGGAGGTCCCGGGAGAGTAGGGTCGGTGGATACTGGTTGGTGTCAACTTCCCGCTGGTGGAGACAGCCAAGGAGCTTGTCGGAGGGTGTCTCCCACTCGGTTTTAAGTTTGCTCTGCTGCTCTGCGATGTACCCCTCCCCCAAACCTCAGTAAAGTGTGCTACCCACTGAGTGCGTCTGCTGCTTTTGGGACCCTTGGGACTGGGTGCTGCTGGCGGGTGACCTGGCAGACGTGGCTGGCTCAGGGGAAGCAGGCAGAGAACCTTGGGGTTTGGGGGAGGCTGGGAGCTGGAGCCAGGCCATCTGGAGCAATGGGACGCCTGGAGGTGTTGGGAGGATGTGGACGGACCGCCCCAGGAGCATGGGTTCAAACCAACCTCTACCTAGTCTTTGCTGAATTTGTTATTTGAGGGAAGTGTTTAAAACACAAAAAGGCATAAAATTCTCCCAGGTCTTTTATTGAAGATGCGCGATTCTGAGTGGACAGGGGGCTTAGAGGGAGGGCACTGCAGCCCAGACAACCTGGCCTCGACACCTCAGCTCCTGTTTCCACGCAACCGAACCTGAGCTTGTGCCCCGACCTCTGAGGGCTTCTCAGTAGCCCCCACCTTTGTGAGCTCTCAGAAGGATCGAAGCCCGCAGCCGGTGTGCTGGCTTGGCCCTGGGGCAAGCGCACACACGTGTTGATCAGCCAGTGATAGCTTATGGTGAATGATGTCAGCTTTGTGATCTCCGAAGTAGAAGGTTTAGCTTCAGGACCAGAGACCAGGCTTGATCACTTAAGAGCTTTTGTGTAGCAGACTTTTATTAAAGTTTAAAAAGGGACAGACAAAGCTTCTGACATAGACATCAGAAGGGTGCCCAAACTCACTAGTCTTATCAAGGCCTCATATACTTTTGGAGAAGGAAATAGCAACCCACTCCAGTACTCTTGCCTGGATAATTCCATGGACTAAGGAGCCTGGCAGGCTACAGTCCATAGGGTCACACGACTGAGCAAGTAACACACTATATTCTTTTACCAGACCCACTCCCACAACAAACATCTTAAATTAACAAGATTAGAACTAACAATAGAAAGGTCTTCCCAGACCCACTCCCACAATATAAGTCTTAAGATTGTAAGGTTAGTCAGAAGGTTCTTGTTAAGGAGAAACATGTCCTTGAGCAAGATACTTTGTTACATTGACTAAACAAAGCAAATTAAAAAAAAGGTTCTCCCTTTCTCTTTGAGAGCCCCAGACTCCTTTCTCCTCGAGGGCCCCAGACCCCTTTCTCCTTCTCGGGGACACTGGACTTCTTATCAACATATCTAGGAATTGAGTCCCTCACCAGGGTACCACGGACTCCTCTTCTGGACAGTTCATCAAGGACACCTTCCTGGGTCAGGAGGTCTAGATGGAACTTTCTCTTTCAGTGTCAGCGGCTGAGTATCCCCTAGACCAGCGGGCCAGGACTCATTCAGCCTCCCCTTGTTGGAGGGCACAGGGGTCCCCTCAGTGGTTTTTACCAGAAGTATTGCAGTGACCAGGGTTCTCTGGTGGCTCAGTGGGTAAAGAATCCACTTTCAGTGCAGGAGATGCTGGTTTGATCCCTGGGTTGGGAAGATCCCGTGGAGGAGGGCGTGGCAACCCACTCCGGGATTCTTGCCTGGAGAATCCCATGGATAGAGGAGCCTGGTGGGCTACTGTCCAAAGGGTTGCAAAGAGTTAGATACAACTGAAGTGACAGGGCACGCAGGCACTGCCCTGACTGTGCTAGTCCCCATATCCTATGGGGTCAGGCGATTATTTCTGTCACATTGATACCAAGATGAGGACAGCTGAGCTGGAGAGGACATTGACCTAACAATGAAATAGGTGCCTCAGAAAGGGCCACATTAAGTCATAGTCACACCAACTCCATCCGCATCCCTCACAATTAGGACTTTTAAGAACCTTACTCTGAGCACCACTTAAGAAGTCATTAGTGGACTTCCCTGGTGGTCCAGTGGCTAAGACTCCATGCTGCCAGTGCCTGGTTTTGACCCCTGGTCAGGGAGTTAGATCCCACATTAAGAGCTGGCATGCCACAACTAAAAAGATTCCACCTGCCACAGCTAAGACTGGGTGCAGCCAACTAAGTAGATATTGAAAAGAAGTTACTAGTGAGGTTGGATGTCCTAAGCGTCTGTCAGCCCCTGTGTTTCTACTGTGATTGTGCAATAGCCCCTCTTACTATTGTGACTTTGTCTTTTCCTGTGACTTGTCAGACTCATGTGTGTGTGTCAAGGAAACAGTCTTTCCCATGGTGTGTGTTTTGCAAATATTTCCTTGCATTTTCCTTTTTGATGTCTTCGTTGTACGTATGCATCTCAAGTTTTGTGTGGCCGAATCTAATTGCTGTTTTATGGTTTATGGGTTTCAGTTCTTACAAACATGTCTTCTACCCTTTCCTGAGGAAAATAATCTCTGCGTAATCTCTTTCTTGTAATATTGTTACAGATGTGGCCACCACATTCGGATATCCAGTGCTGGAGTTTAGAGTGTAATAGGAGGCAGGGACTTCCAAACATGTGTCGTTTTGCTCAATGCCATTTTTTGAATAAGCTGTCTTTCCCTGGTGACTTAAGCACCAGGTGGATAACAGGTATGTGTGTTTCGGGCCTGCACCCAAATGGCAGGGGAGCCCCTCCCCGCCTGGGGGCCTCCTCCCACTTTAGATCCCACCAAGCTGCTTGACTCTAGCCTAGTTTCAACAACTGGTGAGGCAAGAGCCTGGTTTCTCTTCTTTTAAAAGACTCTTGCCACTTCTTACAGTTCATTCTTACAGATGAGTTTTAGAGCCCACTTGTCTAGTCCCACACCCTCCTGGGGGTTTTGGCTGGACTTTCACTCATTTCGGTTCGAAGCTGGGGAAGGGAGCGTTCTTCACTGTCGGAAGTCCTGCCACTCAGAAACTCCACGGATCTCACCGTGTATTTAGGCCCTCTGTACAAATGCATCATTTTCTTCATGTGGCTCTTGTATCTTCCTTGATATATTTACTGCTGAGTAATCTGTAGTTTTTGTGGTGTTGGAAGTGGGATTTGATTCCCTCCATTTTCCTTTAAGGTCATTTTTCGTGTAGTGAGGTGTTGTTTTCCATTTCCTTCATGGTGTTTATTCCAGAAGTACTCAGCCCCCACCAGTCCTCCACTCCAGCAGGATGATGAGGGAAGGTGTTGAGGGATCTGCAGGAGCCCTCAGAAGGCTGGCCTCTGTTTCCCAAATCCTCCACCCACCGCGCCATGGGCCTCTCAGAGAGAGATGTCAAAGCCGAGCAAGTCTAGGGAGAAGCCCCTCAAAACCCTTCCAGGCTCGGTGCCGGGGGAAACTCTGGAAGGTGAGGCAGTGGTGCCCCTGGGTGGAGGGGCTTGGAAGGAGTGGAGGGTGGTCTGGGTCCCAGAGAGAAGCTCCTGAAGGGTGGGGCCTTGGAGCAAGATAGGCAGGTGAGGGGGCAGCAGGTGGCCACATGCAAGCTCCCGCCTGCCAGCTGGGCAAGTGCTGGAGGCAAGGCCTGGAGACTAGAGGTGCGAGACTCATGCAGCCCAAGCACCTTGGTGGCTATGTGAGGCTGGGTCGAGCTGAGGGGCACTGTAGCCAACACGTCCACCACCCCCACTGGGAACAGCCCAGTGAAAGAAGGTGGGCCAAGACAGGTAGGTTTCCACCACCTGGTAAGACGGGTCTCGAGAGAATAATTGTTACAGATTCAAGTTTGCCCCTCATTCTCCTGAGGCTGGCCTGTGCTCACATCCTCTAGTGTATTGGGCAGAGTCCCCCTGGGTTGGAGGGGCCTCAACAGGGACTCTGCTGGGGGGACGTGGGGAGCCTCTCTCAGCGGCAGAGTGGGTGGGCTGGGAACTGCCCCTCACCGCAGTGGAGCTGTCTGTGGGTGTTGTCTGGAGGCATCCCCCAGCAGAACCAAGGTCACGCAGAGACTCCTGAGGGGCTGGGGGCTGCAGAATGAGGCTTCTGGACCCCAGACAAGTGGGGTTCACAACACAGGGACTATCAAGTTGGTGCAGAGGGTGTCAGGCAACCAGGGGAAGGGAAAGAGGCTACTTTCCAATGCGTATCTCCCTAAATTCTATTCTTATCAGAATCTCTTAAACTTTCAAGGCATGATACATACATACAATCAGATAATCTACAAATGAAGACCATTTGGCTGTGTTTTCTCAATATTTTCATTGCTTATTTAATTTTGGTTTCTATTGCATTAGCTGGGGTCCGCAAAGCATAGTTGAATAGTAGCAGTGATCCAGGGCCTCTGTGTTAATGGAAGATCTTCCCTGTTGCACTCTGAGTTGATGTTTGCTTTTGGATTTGATAATCTGTCTTTATTCAGCTTAGATCCTTTATTTACTCATATTTCAATTAGATTTCTTTATTAGGAATGTCTGATGAGTTGAAAAGAATACCCTTCACCATCTATTGTTATCACCTTGCGTTTCCTCATTTAACTGGTAGTTAATACAGTGGGTTCTCTCATTCCATGTCCTGATGGTGCTTGTGGCACAAACAAACCCCAGTGGTCATGGCATAATGTCCTTTTAAACCTCTGCTGGCTTCAAATCACCAGCAGTTGTGTTGTGTGATGGTTGCACCAGAGTCATGATTGAGACTGGTGACTACTTTGCCTTGGGATACCTTTGTCGGAGGTGAGCTCAGGATTTTGGCAGCCTCGTGGAACAGACGGGCAATTTCCCACCACCCGTGCTCTGGAGCAGACTGCTCCTGGGGGTACATTTTCCTAGCGCCCTCTCGATGCGTCTGGGGGGGTCTTTGGCACTGGCCCAGGGGAGTTGCAGGGTGGCCGGTGCTCTGAGCCACCCTCCCAGTCCCTGCCTGCTGGGTCTGTCCCTCAGAGTATCTGTCCATCTCCTCTCCACTCGCGCTTGATAGCGGCCCAAGTATAGGTCTTCCTATGCCCACTTGACACCTAGGAAGCAGACCTGGGAAGAGGTAAGATGCTGATGTCACCAAATATGCAGGAAATGCCTGGACTCAGGTGTCTCTTCTGACACCTTCTTGCTGTGTGATTTTGGCCAAGTTCTGTTTCCCTTCTGAGCCCGTTTCTGTGTCTGTGAGATGGGGACACACTCAGCTCGCTGGAGAGTTGTAAGTGGAGGAGGGGCTGAGCCTAGAAGTCAGGCTTTGGGCCCTTCTGTCCCTGCTGGGAGAATGCTAGTGGTGGAAGTGTGGGGATGTGGGACAGTGAACTACCCCCTCAGTTCCCTCAGGGCTCAAGGCTTGCCCGATCCCTCTTCTCTTCCATCCAAGCCCCTTCCAGACTTCAGGCTCTTAGGCAAAGTGTACTTCCTGGTACACCCTCCCTCCTGGCCTGTGCTCCCAGCAGGCGCCTCTGATCCCATCGGGATCTTGTTTCTCCCCAAGCCTTCCAACACCCCCACCTGGGTGCCCCTGTCTCCTGCTCCCTCCTGGGGGCCCAGGGGACAGCTAGCGGCGCAGCCCTGCACGCACCAGGTGTTGGTAAGCGGCGGTGGTTAGAGCTGAGCTGGGCAGAGCCCCCAGCTCTTCCTGCTTCTCCTGGTGGGAGGACAGTAGTGCCCGCCCCCTCACCTCCAGCCCCACCACCAAGGCAGGTAAGGAAGCAAGGTGGATGCGAGAAGCCTCCCCTGGTGCTCTGTGCACCAGTTCTAAAACTCCAGCAGGATTCCTTCAGGTGAGGGTTCCAACGCAGCCCAGGCCCTGTGCCCAGAAATCCTGATGTCAAGTGCCCCAGGAATCTGCGCCACCCTCACCCCATGATAAGCTGTGGGTGCCCACCAGAGGAGCTTAGAGGGTGAGTTGAGGTTTCACGTGCTTATTTATTCATTACACTACTTTTTGGGAGCCAGGTGCTACACTGTAGGCCTCGAGGATAGAGCTGGGAGTAAGACAGGTGAGACAGTCCGGGCCCTGCCCCTGCGGAGGGTACCAGGGGGTTCCGTACCCTTCCCGGAGGGGCAGCATGGGACAGGGAGGGGCACCCGGCCCGAAGTCCTGAGAATTAGGTGAGGGGCTCCTCCATAACTAATATATTCGGTCAATGACACAGGCGAGAATTGTCTGCCCCGTGCTCCTCTGGGTCCACCCAAGGTGCCTTTTTTGGGCTGTGCTGGGTCTTCGTTCAGGCGCGTGGGCTTGCTGTGGTGTATGGGCACGCAGGCGCTAGAGCGCAGGCTCGGTAGTTGCCCTGTGAGGGCTCAGTTGCCCTGAGACATGTGGGATCTTAGTTCCTCCATCAGGGATTGATTCCATGTCCCCTGCATTGAAAGTGCAGGTCCTAGACCAGGGAAGTCCCCAAGGTGTCTTTATGCAAAACCAGGGCCCTCTTCTCCCCGCATTTTCGCCCTGAGGAGGAGCCCGGCAGGTGTTTCCAGTGGGGAGGGGCCTCTGCTCCTTCCCATGGTGCACTGCGCCCAGACCCCAGTGGGGAGGGGCCTCTGCTCCTTCCCATGGTGCACTGCGCCCAGACCCCAGTGGGGAGGGGCCTCTGCTCCTTCCTGTGGTGCACTGCGCCTAGACCCCAGTTTGCCTTGGGCCTCAGCTCTCGCAGGCGGAGTCTGTCCCTCCGTGCGCTCTGTTCCAATGCCTCGATACGTCACCAGCAAGCGTCTCTGGGGAACCAGCCCCAGGGCTGGCCTTCCTGGGCCTTTGTCACTGACAAGTGTGGTCGTCCCTCCTACCTGAAGGATGGAGCCAACCCAACTTCCACCAGCCGAACTCTGCAGTCAATGGCAGAGTTCATAGATTCAGAGAGCCCTTCACTCATCCATTCTCTCTGTTGGTTTATGCATTTGTCCCTAAGACATGCAGAGAGGAACTGCCACAATGAACTGACCAAGGGAGGAGGGGGTTGGTGAGGGCTGCAGAGAGGGTCTGGATCTTCCTCACCACCAGCTGGGACTGACTTTGAGAGCCAGCCATGGACAGAGGAGCCTGGTGGGCTACAGTCCATAGGGTTGCAAAGAGTTGGACATGACTGAAGCAACTTAGCATGCAAGCATGCACGATTTTGCTGAATGAACGAGTAAAATAAAAATGAGTGAGTGAGGGATGAAGAGTAGTAAGTAGTCAGACACGTTAAGAATCACGGATGATGAGAAGAGGGCTTCTTTAACGTGCTGGGGAGCAGCCGTACCTGGTGGAGCGAGTTCTCCTTGGGCTGCAGCCCAGGGTCAGCATGCCCACCAACCCCCTGCCTGGATCTCCCTGGGCTGAGAGGAAAGCCCGCAGCTCCCTGCTCCCTCCCCCGCAGAGCACAGGGCCCTGGGCAGCATGTGGCCCAGCTAGGCAACAAGACAGACAGACTTCAAGATGGACAGAAAGACATTGCCTTCCTGAGGTGACATGGGGTCTTGATCCAGGGGAGGCCCCAGGGGGAGGGCTGGTCCATCTGAGGGAGCACAGCTGGGAAGGAGACTGAGATTAGCTAATCAGAAATCAAGTGGTTGTTTGGTGAATGTCCCCCAGTGTTCCCTGCAGTAGTCACCATGGTTACCATGCCTCAAATCCCCTGAGTCTTTTTGCAGAGCCCTCCCGCTCAAGTCGAGCGTTCTGTTTCTACTTTGCGGAGGTTTGCCAGGCCAAGGAAAGTCCCGAGACCTCCAAAGACATGCACTGGTGTCAAGGCACCTGCATATAGGCAGAGGTCCTGCTTCCACCGTTGCCAGGCAGATTCGAGTCTCAGACGCAGAGTCCTAGCCTCGGATTAACAGACTCTCAGTCTGACAATGCCCCAAGGAAGCCCATGTACACCACCTGGGCCTCTCATAGCTTGTAGGTTGGAGGCACTCTGGAATGGCCACTGCAGAACGCAGCCTGTTGTATTCTTGGAGCTGAATATTCTGCCTACCATAGCCAAGCCATTTCCTTCTGGCACGTCATGCAGTGAAATGTCAGTGTGTGTACCAGGAGGATGTGTATGGTCATACCATTCACAGGAGCAGAAATCCTGGAGCAGCCCAAATGCCCACCCACAGGAGAGTGGGTTGATGAGGTGTGATGGGGTCACAGGTCACAGGAAGGGATGTGATACAGCAGCTGCTATGAATGAGCAAGTGTCACAAACCAACTTGGATGCCTGTTGGCACTATATCACAGAAAGCTGATACTCGCACATACATTCCTTTATACCATTGTTTTATACAGATGTAATAGAAAACATTGTTTTATAGACAATGACACTTTATATCATCTATCAAATATCTAGCCATCTTTATCATCATTATTTTCTATCTATTTACCATCATCATCATCTATCTACTTGTCACTTATCTATTATCTATCAATAACCTATCATCTATCTGGGCTTCCCAGGTGGCTCAGTGGGTAAAGAATCTGCCTGCAATGCAGGAGGCACAGGAGACATGGGTTCAATCCTTGGGTTGGAAGATCCCCTGGGGGAGGGCATGGCAATCCACTCCAGTTTTCTTGCCTGGAGAATCTCACAGAAAGAGGAGCCTGTCAGGCTACAGTCCACGGTGTTGAAAAGAGTCGGACATGAATGAAGTGACTTAGCATGCACATCTTCTCTCTATCAGCCAGCGTGGTCTCACCTCCATTCTTATCTTAATTGCCCCTGCAAAGACCTTGTTTCCAAATGAGGTCACACTCTGAGGTTCCTTTGGGGACCCAGTGGGCCTGTTTTGTGCTGTGTCCCTTCCACTCCCAGTCAGCCCTCAGCTTCTCACCTAGGATCAGGGTGCTCCTGCTAACCCGGGGGCTGTGCACCTGCCTTGGGGACTGGGAGGACTGGCAGCAAGGTGGCAGGCGGCTGTTGGGAGCAGCCGTGGGCTCTGGGGGTCTGCAGAGAGTTCAGATTTCTGTGGCTGTGAAGCAGTTGGTGGTTGAAAGGAATGTGTCCTTGAGACACGCTGGTGTTGAAACTGCTAAGTGAGCTTTACGCTGCCTTATGTTTCTGTGATGTGATGGAGCAGCCTTCACACAGAGCCCACTGCCTCCCTCCTGGACCAACCCACTCAGACTCTGGAGGGGAGGGTGCAGTGGAGGGGCAAACACGGTGGAAAGGAGCCCCAGGGAGCCCATGCCAGCATACAGGTGAGAGCAGGTGCTGACCAGGGGTTGGGGGTGGCAGAGGTGACCTGGGGGGAGGAAGGGAGAAGCACTTTGGCACTGGACATGGAAACGATGGGTGGATGTCTTGATTCAAGAGAAGTCTCAGCTGGGGACAGCTGATGAGCCTGCAGGCTTATGACTAGACCAGAAAGAAGGGCTGCAAATTAAATGATCAGAAATTAGGATTTTAATTTTGGTACTTCTTCCTAACCTTTTGTTCTGTTCAGTCATTCAGTCATGTCTGACTCTTTGTGACCCCATGGACTGCAGCATACCAGGCCTCCCTGTCCATCACCAACTCCTGGAGCTTGCTCAAACTCATGTCCATTGAGTTCAAGCCAGTGATGCCATCCAACCATCTCACCCTCTGTCATCCCCTTCTCCTCCTGCCTTCAATCTTTCCCAGCATCAGGGTCCTTTCCAGTGAGTCAGTTCTTTGCATCAGGTGGCCAAAGTATTGGAGTTTCAGCTTCAGCATCAGTCCTTCCAATGAATCTAACCTTTTGTTAGATTTTGGTTATTCCAAACAGCAATTCTCTTAGCTCCTTTGGTGCCTGGTGGTTGGTGTTCATGAAAAGCACTTTGGGTACCAAGAGACCACCGTTCGTGCCCATTGAGATTTACTTACAGTTGATCCTCTTACTCAGATTCTGTATGTGTGAATTTGCCTACTAGCTA
Source organism: Redunca redunca (assembly GCA_006410935.1). Classification (NCBI taxonomy): domain Eukaryota; kingdom Metazoa; phylum Chordata; class Mammalia; order Artiodactyla; family Bovidae; genus Redunca; species Redunca redunca. The sequence continues at coordinate 22,232 of SJYQ01004657.1, forward strand.
ACGTCTATTTGTAACTCAAATCAACAGCCGCCATGCTTCCTCAGATGTTTGAAGATATCTGGAGAGCAGCAGAAGACTTGAGCCACCAACATGCCTGTCCTTGATGGAGTCTGAAAGGAGGAGGCTCTGCTTTCTTGTTTCCTGGTCTGTCTGGTGGCAGGTTGCTTTGGGGTTTTTGTGCTTTTTGTTGGTGATCATGCTGTTTAAAGTGGCCCCCAGGGATGGAGCTGAAGCGCTGTCTAGTGTCCTGAGCATCAGAAGGCAAGGATGTGCCGTACAGAGAAAACACGTGTGTTGTTCAGGTGTGAGCCCCAGTGCTGATGACCATGAGTTCAGGGCTCATGAATCAACATTATATATTAAATATGGTGTCTTTAAACAGGAACACACATAAATCAAGGCTATGTTTCTTTCCCAGTTTCACTGAGATATGACTGACAGACAGATAGCATTGAATTTACTGTGTATAACATAATGATTTGATATGTCTATACATTGTGAACTGGCGACCATGGTAAGTTTAGTTAATATCCATCACCTCACATAGTTACAAAATTATTTTTCCCTAATGTTGAGAAATTTTAAGCTCTATTTTCTTAGCAATTACATGATGCAATGTTAACTCCAGTCATTGTGCTGCACATTATAACCCAGGGCTTCCTTATCTTATAACCAGAATCTTCTACCTTTGGGCTACCTTCACCCATTCCTCCACCTTCTATGACCTGCCTCTGGCAACCACCAGTCTCTTCCCTGTATCTACGAGTCTGGTGCTTTTGGTTTCACATGTAAGTGAGATCATACAGTATTTGTCTTTCTCTGCCTGACGTTTTACTTTGCACAAAGCCCTCAGGATCCATCCATGTTGTCATATCTTTTCTATTTATTTGTCTGTTGACAGATGCTAGGTTGCTTCCATGACTTGGCTATTATAAATCTCGCTGCTATGGACGTGGGGTGCAGATCTCTTTGACATAGAGATATTTATTTCTTTTGGAATTTCTGTATCATATGGTAGTTCTATTTTTAATTTTTTGAGGAAACGCCATACTGTTTTCCACAGTGGCTGCACCAAGTTATTTCCCACCAAGAGTGCACAGGGGTTCCATTTTCTCTGCATCTTGGTCAACACTTATTATCTGCTCTTTTTGACGAGGCTATTTTGCTTATTTAACTTATATGCAGAGTACATCATGAGAAATGCTGGGCTGGATGAAGCACAAGCTGGAATCAAGATTGCCAGGAGAAATATCAATAACCTCAGATATGCAGATGACACCACCCTTATGGCAGAAGGTGAAGAGGGACTAAAGAGCCTCTTGATGAAAGTGAAAGAGAAGAGTGAAAAAGTTGGCTTAAAGTTCAACCTTCAGAAAACGAAGATCATGGCATCTGGTCCCATCACTTCAAGGCACACAGATGGGGAAACAGTGGAAACAATGATAGACTTTATTTTCTTGGGCTCCAAAATCACTAGATGGTGACTGCAGCCATAAAATTAAAAGAGGCTTACTCCTTGGAAGGAACATTATGGCCAACCTAGAGAGCATGTTAAAAAGCAGAGACATTACTTTGCTGACAAAGGTCCGAAGAGTCAAGGCTAGGGTTTTTCCAGTAGTTATGTATGGATGTGAGAGTTGGACTATAAAGAAAGCTGAGTGCTGAAGAATTGATGCTTTTGAACTGTGGTGTTGGAGAAGACTCTTGAGAGTCCCTTGGACTGCAAGGAGATCCAACCAGTCCATCCTAAAGGAGAACAGTCCTGGGTGTTCATTGGAAGGACTGATGTTGAAACTGAAACTCCAATACTTTGGCCACCTGATGCAAAGAACTGACTCATTTGAAAAGATGCTGATGCTGGGAAAGATTGAAGGCGGGAGGAGAAAGGGACGACAGGATGAGATGGTTGGATGGGATCACCAACTCAATGGAGATGAGTTTGAGTAAACTCCAGGAGTTGGTGATGGACAGGGAGGCCTGGCGTGCTGCAGTTCATGGGGTCACAAAGAATCAGACACGACTGAGTGACTGAACTGAACTGAACTGATTCTGACAGGTGAGAGGTGATATCTCATTGTGGTTTTGATTTGCGTTTCCCTGACGGTTAGTGATGCTGAGCATCTTTTCACGGATCTGTTAGCCATCCGTCCTCTGCCCATTTTAAAACTGGATTACTTGTTTTTTGTCTTTGAGCTGTATGAGTTCTGTATCTATTTTGGATTAACCGCTAATCAGATATGTATCTTGTGGATATTTATGTGTTGATGGGCTGGTGGAAAGGTGGCCCCTGGAAACGGTGGTTGTGTACTTGCCAACTCTGTGTTCTCACTGACTCCATAGAACAGGACCTCTGTGATTAATGAGAATCACCATGCTTGGAGCCTAGGAGGGTCCCTTGAAATGTTTGCTTCAAATGTTGGGTTTAAGAACTGGGGCGGAGGGTTCTGTTAGTCCTTGGAGCCTCCCATAGGTTGGGGCTTTGAGCAGCTGAATGACAGTTTCTTCCCGACTGCTTGGTTTTCTTATTAGTTGCCAATTCTGAGACCCCATGGACTGTAGCCCGCCAAGCTCCTCTGTCCATGGGATTTTTTTCAGGCAAGAATATGGGGCGGGTTGCTATTTCCTCCACTGGGGGCGGGGGATGGGGCAGGATATCTTCCTGACCCAGGGATTGAACCTGTCTCCTGTGTCTCCTGCATTGCAGGAGGATTCTTTAATACAGAGCGATCTGGGAAGCCCTAAAAGTTGCCCAAAGATGATCAAAACGTCCAGACAGAAACAGCGTGTTTAGTGGAGAAGAGCCCCAGCTCAGCACTGATGCTGTGTGTGCACAGGGTCCCAGCTCTGCACTGACAGTGTGTGCTAGGGTCCCAACTCAACACTGGTGCTCAGTGTGTGCACAGGATTCCAGCTCTGCATTGATGCTGTGTGTGTGCACAGGGTCCCAGCTCTGCACTAATGCTCTGTGTGTGCACAGGGTCCAAGCTCCACACTGACACTGTGTATGCACAGGATCCCAGCTCTGCACTGATGCTGGGTGTGCACAGGGTCCCGGGTCCGCACTGATGCTCTGTGTGTGCACAGGGTCCCAGGTCCGCACTGATGCTCTGTGTTTGCACAGGGTCCCAGCTCTGCACTAAGGCTGTGTGTGCACAGGGTCCCAGCTCCACACTGATGCTCTGTGTGCACAGGGTCCCAATTCTGCACTGATGCTCTGTGTGTGCATAGGGTCCCAGGTCCACACTGTGCTGTGTGTGTGCACAGGGTCCCAGCTCCATACTGATGCTGTGTGTGTACAGGGTCCCAGCTTTGCACTGACGCTGTGTGTGCACAGGGTCCCAGCTCCATACTGACGCTGTGTGTGCACAGGGTCCCAGCTCTGCACTGATGCTGTGTGTGCGCAGGGTCCCAGCTCCATACTGACGCTGTGTGTGCACAGGGTCCCAGCTCTGCATGATGCTGTATGTGTGCACAGGGTCCCAGCTCCGCACTGATGCTGTGTGTGTGCACAGGGTCCCAGCTCCGCACTAATGCTCTGTGTGTGCACAGGGTCCCAGCTCCGCACTCACCCTGTGTGTGCATAGGGTCCCAGCTCTGCACTGATGCTGTATGTGTGCACAGGGTCCCAGCTCTGCACTGAGCCTGTGTGTGCACAGGGTGCCAGATCTGCACTGATGCTGTGTGTGTGTATAGAGTCTCAGCTCCACACTAATGCTGTGTGTGTGTTCACAGGATTCCAGGTCTGCACTGATGCTGTGTGTGTGCTTGGGGTCCCACCTCTGCACTGATGCTGTGTGTGCACAGGGTCCCAGCTCCATATTGACGCTGTGTGTGCACAGGGTCCCAGCTCCACACTGACCCTGTGTGTGCGCAGGGTCCCAGCTCCATACTGACGCTGTGTGTGCACAGGGTCCCAGCTCTGCACTGATGCTGTATGTGTGCACAGGGTCCCAGGTCTGCACTGATGCTCTGTGTTTGCACTGTGTCCCAGCTCTGCACTGAGGCTGTGTGTGCACAGGGTCCCAGGTCCACACTGATGCTGTGTGTGCACAGGGTCCCAAGGTCCACACTGATGCTGTGTTTGCATAGGGTCCCAGGTCCGCACTGATGCTCTGTGTGTGCACAGGGTCCTTCTAGCCTGAGCCCTTCACTTGATTCCCCATTTCAGGCAGGAACGTTCAGCCCAGCTGGTTCAGCAATGGTAGAGTAGGCCTTCCTTTATATATTCTTCTCAGGTCATCAGAGAATAACAGAGCCCACACTGACCAGTGATGTCCAGTAAATACCCCTACCCAACCCTGCCTGGCCACTGACCTTTTAAAATTTTTTAATTTATTATTAATTGAAAGATAATTGCTTTAAAATATTGGTTTGATTTTGGCCATGCAGCAACGTGAATTAGCCATAGGTGTACATGTGTCCCCTTGGTCTTGACCCTCCCTCCCACCTCCCACCCCTCTAAGTTGTTAAGGACCCTTAGTTCGACCCTGAGTCGCACAGCAAATCCCCATTGGCTGTCTATCTTGCACGTGGTAGTGTCTATGCTTCCGTCTCTCCTTCCTCCCCTCCACCCTCGTCCATAAGCCTGTTCTCTACGTCTGCATCTCCACCGCTGCTCGCCATTGCCGTCTAAAGGCACCAGGTGCCACAGTGACACAGCGATGGGGATGCATAGAGCCCTCGTGGGTGGGGGGAGGTGCCCCCCACCCTGTGGTTGTTGGCAGCATGACCTTTTGATTGTTGGCAGCGTGACCTCTTGACTAGCTCGTTCCCTGGCCCTTACTGGCCTCCCAAGCCAGTTTCCAGCAGAGGCCAGTCTCCTGGAAGGGTTCTCCCTCTGGTGTCCCTACTATGGACAGCAGGTCCTTTTCTTCATGATGCTGAGCTTCCAGGAACATTACTTCTGCCTGACCCAGTAACCCAAGACCGAATCCTAACCACCCGGAACTTCCAGCAGGGAGGGGACAGTCCCATCCAGGCTAGTGTACATGTTTCCGCCACTGAGTGTGGGAGTCCATGTGGTGTGTCCCCGAGGGTGGACTCCCAGGGCACTTTTTGCAGAATCCCATGTAACCTGGCTATATCGGAGGCTGCAGTGCATCTCCCAGTGCACCAGAGGTGGTGGGGAGTGTGGGATGGGGGGCTTGTCCAGGCTTCGAGTGCCCTCCCATCCACACTGGGCATGTCCAGGGGAGAAACCAAGCTCTGACACTGCAGGGGGGCAGCCACTGCCCCCGCCCCCCACAACAGGCAGGGGCTCAGCAGGCCCAGCCACCCAGAACCGGGCCAGGCTGCTCAGCATTCCCAGCCCCCAGCATTGCTGGTGCTATCTCCGCAGGTTGTCGGGGGGGAAGGCAGATGGCAGCTGCAGTCGCGGATGGTGTGCCGGATCAAGGGACCAAGGTATGCCACACTCAGATGGTCCAGGTGATGCTGTGAGGCAGAGCGCGTAAGTCAGCAGGAATCTGAGTTGAATTCCTGTCCCAGTGACCCACACGAGCACTGGGCTCCATGTCCTGAAGGGATTTGCAGACATGGCACCCACCCCGAGGTGCACAGGTATGCGGGAGTCCACTGAACCTCATGCGCCCTGCAGAAGGGGTGTCAGGGAGACAGATGCACCTGGAAGGAATGGGTCTCAAGTGGCCCCCAACAAGGGAAGGCGGGCCTAAGCCCCACAAGATAGAGAGTTCTGTCTCCAACCTGATGAGACCCCTGGGCATCAGAGAAGAGCCCAGCTTGGCCCACACCTTGATTTCAGTCCCTGAGGATCGAGGAGAGCACCCAGTTTAATCTACCCAACCTCTGATGCAGGAGACCCCTAGGGCACGGACTGTGAGGTGACTGAGCAACTGAGCTGTGGCTGCTGGCAAAGTAGAGAGGGATGACGTCAGGGTCCCCAGGGTCCAGCTGGAGGGCTCTCTCCTGGGGGTCCAGCTTGAGGGTTCTGCTAAGCGGGGAGGAATCTAGCTGGAGGGCTCTCCCAGGGGCTCCAGACGAGCGCATCAGGCAGCCTTGGAGTCCCAGTCCCAGTTTTGGTTTCAGCAAAGGCCACGCCTCTTCCCCCTTAGACGCAGCCACTCTAATATTGCCTGAGCACGGTGTGGTCTGTTGGGAACACTGCTGGGCTGTGTCCCCTGAGAGTCCTGAGGTTTGGTTCTGCTCAGGGCCCATTTCACATTCAGATTTTTTCGCTGGCTGCTTTGTAACCAGAAATCACATGATTCCTGGATGAGGAAAGTGATTTTCCTCCTAAATTCAAACACCCCAACGAGTCGTCTGTTTAGTGGCTGGGCCGGTGCCAGAGGGCAGACAGAAATCACCCAGGTTATCTCAACAGGGAAAGTTTAATGTCAGGGAACTCTCACAAATCGAGGTATTTGACCACTCAGAGGGTAGAAGCGGACCCAGCAGGCTCCAGAAGTGGCATAAAAAGGCAGCTGCTGCTTTGGGCCGAGGCGAGTGGATGACAGGGAGCTGAGGACTGACACAGCCCCTCCACCCTCCCGCTGTTAAAGCGGTAAAGGAGCTTCTTCTGCCGCCACTTCTCCCCAAAGCAGCCTGCTCTTACATGACAGTTGTGGGACTCCATGGTTACCTGGCAAGGCTGTCCACCACAGCATGGGTTTTTGAGTAATCAGTTCTTAGTTGAGTTACCAGAGAGTGGCATCTGTTTAATGGGTCACAAGAGAAAAGACTTTCCGATGAGTAGAGAACTGGTCGGACCTCTTTCTCATTATCCCAGCTCGTCTAAAGGGCTAACTTTTACCTACTAACAGCAGCCAGAGAATAAACTCTGCTTCCTAACGTCCCTCTGTCTGTCCCCTGGCAGCTCCGTGGGTCCAGGTCTGTCTCCTCCTCTGATAGGACCTGGTCCCCATGGCTACCTCAGGACTCCGCTGTCCTCTATCAAGGATGTGTGTTCAGGCATCTGGGCTCCCAGGGCCTTGGTTTCCCACTCCCTTCTCTTGTCAACAAGGCACATTCCTGGTGGCTCAGCGGTAAAGAATCCGCCTGCAGTGCAGGAGACACAGAATATGTGGGTTTGATCCTTGGGTCATGAAGATCCCCTGGAGGAGGGCATGGCAACCCACTCCAGGATTCTTGCTTGGAGAATGCCGTGGACAGAGGAGCCTGGCGGACTACATTCCATGGGATTGCAAAGAGTTGGACACGACTGAGCAACTAACCCTTTTGCTTTTCACTTTCTTGGCATCATAACAAAAGCAATCCTATCATAGCCCTGACTGGAGGCAGTTCAGGAGTTGGACTGTCCAGCTCCTATGGGAGGCAGGGCAGTTCGAGGACTGAGCGCTCACCCTGACGCCTCCCTCACTGGGGTCCAGGTTGAGGAGCGCTCGGCGGTGTGCGAGGCTACCACCAACACTGAGTGTTTCTTCTGAAACAAATGTTGCCCTCAGATGCCAGTCATCTCAGGGGAGAATCTGATGCGTCCCAGGGCCAGATCCTTCAGATCCAGATGTATTTATTATAACATGACCAGGCCAAGGTAAGGACACCCCGTGGTCTGTTTGCTATGAGGCTCTGAGTAGCAAGTTCATGAGGATGTTTGCCTGGCGGTTTCCTTTTTCTCTCTTCTAATTTTTCTCCTTCTCCAAGGCATCCCCAGGGGAGGGAAGAAGGTGAATCTGTTGTTAACCCCTCCTTTCCATGTATGTGTGTGTGTGTTACGATCTTGCTTATCTGTGTATGTGCACGTACGTGTGAGTGTATATTTATGTATGTGTGTGTGTGTGTTTATGTGAACGTGGATATGTGTGGATGTGTATATGTATGTATTCATGTGACTGTGAGTCTATGTGTGTGCATGTGTGTGTATTCACACACATGCACACACATGTTTCTGGAGATGTCATGGTCAGAAAAGGTCCATGGTCACTGGCTCAAAGGACTGAACTCCAGATATTTCCTGAGTTACTTCTGAGTCCAGATCATGGGGGGGGGGTCCCAGGACCCCACTGTTGCCCAGAGCCAGCCCCCAGCATAGCCAGCAGCAGGCATGGCTTCACCGAACTGACTCCAGTATGCTGTCTAGAGGCCCGGCCCACACCCCACCCCGGCTCCTCACTGGCCCATGTGGAGATACGGGGACCCCGCCCCTCTCCTGTGAGGGACGCAGGCTGTGATTTGGCATCCAGGGCGCTGGCTCTGTTTTGGCTCCTGCACAAGGAAGTGCACCGGTCCTGTTTGCTGTGCTCGGGATTCCAGAATCCCGACCAACCGCCTCCTACCCTGCACCTTCTGTGGGCGGCAGCTCAGCCTGCGCGACTGTGGAGCCGGGGGCAGGCAAGCAGGGCCCTCAGAGCCGGGAGTGGGGCACAGGCAAGCAGGGCGCTCAAAGCCAGGCCTGGAGGAGGCCGGGCCCCCGGATAAGCAGGAGCCCACCGTGCAGGGCAGAGGCCTGTAGTTGCCCAGGCTCACGGGGCAGCCAGTGGCCCGGGCATGCTGAAGTTTCTCTGGGGGTCTGCTCCTGTTCCGAGGGTCGCTTTTGGCCCAGGAGCCCACGTGCCTCTGGTGATCACCGTCTCTTCTTCGGAGCCTGAGACGGAGAACAGGGCTGTACCCAGCCAGGCCTCTGGGCCACGCGGAAGACAGGGCATTCTTGATCACTCGCGGGTTCAGCAGGTCCTGGAGAGTGAGACTTGCGGCCCCACAGCCTCGTTCTCCAGCATGCCATGGGGTGGGGTGCAGAACTTAGGGGAGCAGGGGATTGTCCAGCACCCACAGGGGGCTGGGCGGGCTCAGCCCAGTTTTCACCAGTACCAGACAGGGATATTTAGACCTCTTTGCCGGGGCCTGTCTGCAGGGGTCCCTCTGACAATCCACAGATGGAGAGAAAATCACCAAACAGCCACCCACACCCCCCCACCGGCCACCACTCCGCCCCTGCTCCTACTGGGTTGGGTAGGAGAGACCCAACCTCAGAAAGAGGCTTTCCAGCTGGAGCACAATTTGGAACACCCACAGGAGGCCTGCGGGCCCCTCTTCCAGAAATGGGGCAGGTGAGGGCAGGCTTCCCGGGGCCTGAAGGCTCACAGCTTCTGGCAGCCTGGGCCCACTCTGGGGCTCACCCCAGGGGCCTGTCACCCCCCACCCACCCCCCAGGAGAGTAGAAGTGGAAGGACAGGTGAGACCTGAGGGGAAGGACAGAAGCAAGGACCAGTTTCTCCAAGTGCATGGGCTCCCTGGGGTCACTCCCTTCAAGCAGAGGAGGAGAGAGGGCCCGAGGGGAGCGCTGACAGTCTCTGAGCCCAATGAGATGGGAGGGTCTCCGTGGGGCTCTGAGGGCCTCTGGGCCCCTGGCCTGACGCCCCCTCCAGAGCACGCCCTCCCGAGGTCACTCAGGTCACCCCCTCCTTCACCCTGGGACGTTCCTGTGGCCTTTGCATGGAAGGAAGCAGCAGAGCATGGGGTCTCTGGAGGGGAGACGCCCAACCCCACTCACAGGGCATACCGGGGCTCCCAGGCTGGCAGCTGAGCTCCGCCCTGGACTCACCTGCCCGGAGACCAAGTTGGAGGAGAAATAACGCGAGTGCTGGAGTGGGGGCAGGCAGCTTTAAAGCAGTGCGGGGAGGAGTCGGCCTTCTGGCCATGCTCGAACTGCAGGCCGGGGTCTGCGGGGAGGACGCGTAGGGCATTGTCCACTCAGGCGCACCCAGGGACCGAGCACCCCGCCACTGCCTGCTGAAGACCCTTGGTGCCCACAGGCTCCCAGCACCCCAGCTGACCCCCAGCGCTGAGCACAAGTGCCTCCTGGGACCTGGTCAGACACTCAGCACTCAACACCAGCAGGCTGGCGTCACTACCCCGCCTCGCCGTGGTTCCTGCCCACACAGTCCTGAACCCATGCTGAAGAGGCCCAGCAGGCCCCCCTCCACTTCTGCTGGTCAGCTCTCTGTGCACACACCGAGGCCCACCGCAGGCTCAGGAGGACCCTGCGGTCAGTCAGGCCTGCGAAGGGGGAGGCAGAGGAGCTGCCCCAAGACCCCTGGCCTCAGGCCCCTCCTGTTCTTGCTCTCCCCGCTCCCATCTCCCTCAGCCCTGCACCTGGCACACCCTTGATGCCCAGGTACGTCTCTCCTCCTGGCTTCTCTATTCCTGTGTCCTGATGACGTGGGTTCTGGTCCCAGGCATCCTCACCTGAATCCCAGACCTGAGCTCTACCCTGATGCAAGTAAGAAGCAACCCTGTTCTCAGGAAGGCTTCCTGGGGGTCTTAAACATGCAGCCTCTGAGGCCCCAGGGTGGGAGGGGCACTGACTCACTACTGGCTGGCGAGAGCGGGCAGGGTCTCCCCGCCTGCAGGTCCACCCACCCAGGCCAGCAGCAGATTCAGCCGTCACCTCTGATGTGACTGACCCCGAGCAGCAGGGAGGGAACTCCACACCCTGGAGAGGTCGGGAGAGAGGTTTGTGGGGGTCCACAGAGAACACCAGGTGCCCAAGAGAGTGGGAGCCAAGGGATGGGGTGAGAAAGGACAGTCATTGTACCAAATTCACGCTCCATAGAACAGATGGCCCCACGGCTCCGTCAGGCCCTCCTTCTGTGGCAGTAATTAAACACCCTTGCCCCTGGCACTCAGGTGCTGCAACCAAGACTTGAACAAGACCTTCCAGTGCTTTGAATCTGTTCAAACTGTTCAGATTTTATCATTTCTCAAAACTCTTTATGTCATACCTAGGGACTATAGTCTGACTTAGATGCAATTAAGTGAGAAATCAACAACAAAAAAGATAAGTACAATTTTTTTTTTCACATGTAGAAATGAAAAGGAAGCATTTCAAAGTAGCATAGTTTTTTTTTTTTTAGAAGAGGACATCTGAAATTTTGTTAACATTTTTAACATTGACTGGGTTTTAAAATGCATTTCTTTGCTCTTGGCTGCGCTGGGTCTTGGCCGTTGCGTCAGGCTTTCTCTGTCTGAGGTGAGCGGCGTCTGCTCTCCAGTTGTGGTGCAAGGGTTTTCTTCACGGCAGTGGCTTGTCTTGGGGAGCACAGACTCTAGAGTGCACGGGCTTAGTTGCCCTACGGCATGTGGGATCTTCCCAGAGCAGGGATAAAACCGGTGTCCGCTGCATTGGCAAGCAGATTCTTAACCACTGGATCACCAGAGAAGTCCTTAAATATTTTTTGAAAGACCCAGAATAGATGAGGAAAATACTACTTATCACATGTTTTGGATAAAGTGAAGGGTGGTAGTTTGGGCAAAATCTATGTCCTTCTCTAGTTATATGAAAGAGCAATACAAGACTAGGATTCTGTTAAGAGAGGCTCATAGCTTAAACTTTTCATTTGAATATAATTTCAAGCTTATAAAAGGTTGCGAACAAGTATAGAAGTATTCTATACAACGCTTTACACAGATATTCCAAATTTTAACATTGCATATAACCATAGTGCAGTGATCAAAATGACAAAGTTAACACTGACACGCAACAATGATCCAGTTTACCGACCCTTCCTGAGTCTGCCCGAGCCCCCCTTGCCCTTCTCCTGCCCACCACACACCCAACCTCAGGTCCCACCCGCTTGTCTGGCCTCCTGAGGTCCCTTTGATTTGCAACAGGCCTCAGTCTTGATTTCTTTCAGGGCCTCGATACTTTCAAAGAGTGACAGTCTTGTGGAAAGTGTGTTCATCTGGGCTTGTTTATGTGGAGGAAATGTGGTTGTGTTCATGGTGGTGTCGGTTTCGGTCCCTTGTAACCAAGGTGGTACCTGCCAGACGCTTGCACTATAGTTATACACACTCACACTGTCACAGTCATGTACATGCTCTCTGACACACGCATTCACTCTTTTACACACAGAGCCCCATCTGGTGCTTAAAACACACCCCAGGACCCCCACAGCCATGCCCAGGCTGTGGGAAGGAAGGACCACCAGAGACCTTCCGTCAGGGTCGTGTCCACACTGTGGGCTCCTGACAGGGGCTCAGAGCTTGGGAGGGGTGTCGGCAGCCGCAGCCTCCGTCACTGGACTGCTCCGCTCAGGAGTGAGCCTGCTAAGTGCTAAGTCACTTTGGTCGTGTCTGACTCTTTGCCACTCTATGGACTGTAGCCTGCTAGGCTCCTCTGTCCATGGAATTTTCCCAGCAAGAATACTGGAGTGGGTTGCCATTTCCTCCTCTAGGGGATCTTCCCAACCCAGGGATCGAACCCGCATCCCCTGCATTGGTGGGTGGGTTGTTTACCACTAGTGCCACCTGGGAAGCCCGTCTTTTCATAAACATCTCTGCGGGATTCTCTCCCAGGCTTCTCACTCCCTGCAGTCCCTCTGGCCCTTTCTAGTTCTGTGCGGTTCCTCTTTTCCGTCATCTAGTCAGAAAGCTGGAGCTTAATTATTCCACAGCGCTGCTTACTTCCCACCCCTGCAGCCACACTTGGGGTCATGAGGTGGGAAGATCTAGAGAAAAACGTCAGCAGGTTTTACCCCTCAGACTTGGGGTCACAGATCCCCTGACTGGAGAGGCCAGGACCCTTCTCTCGGAGCTTCAGGCGTGTTGCGGGCTGCTGAAGTCGCTATTTTCCCCACTCATTGAGTTAGACCAGGAGGGAGTCGCGTCTTCTGTTCGTGTTCACGTTCGGAATGTGGGCTGTCTCGGGGATTCACTGGTGGTCTTGTGGGTAGGGCTCAGTCCTTTCACTGCTGGCGCCGGGTTCAGTCCCTGGTCAGGGAACTAAGATCCTGCAAGCTGTGTGCAAGCTGTGTGGAGTGGCCACCCCCCACGCCGCCCGCCCCCCAAAAAAGGCTATGGGCTGTCTTATCATAGGTTAAGTCTAGAGAAAACCAGAGATGAAGAGGGGGGAACTTACCACACTTTGGTGCCTCTTCAAAGTCTTATTTCCCAGTCTTCCTACTACTACTTTCTGTTCAGAGTCCTCGCGTGGCTTCCCCATGTATTTCATTTCGGTTTTATAGCTGCGTCCAGTGGGCGAAGAGAGTGTCCATCTGTCCCCTCAGAGCCAGGGCTGGCTCTGCCCCTGCAGCCCCACGCTCTGCACAACGCCCCCTGTGGCAGGTATGCACCATCTCCTCTGAATTTTCTTCACAACTGAAGGCAAGCATATTTTTTTATATTTATGTGCTATTTCCTATATCTTTGTTATTTTTTTTTTCATGTATCATTCATATTTGATTCAGCCCCCTTCCCTCACCTTAAATTTTTAAATTTCTTTATATCCTCTAGGGGGTGGTGTGTGTCATGAAAAATCTTTATATTTGTATATAAACAAATCAGTCTATCTTTGCTTGCATTTGGATTTTGAATTATACATAGGAAGCCTGTTTCCACACCCAGGTTGTGAAGATACTCACATATCATTTCTCTGGGTATTTGTATAGTTTTAGTTGTTTAATATTTAGTTTATTCTCAGGTATGATGCATGGATGCATGGGTGTGGATCCAATTTTGACTTTTTCTACGTAGTCACTTATTTGTTCACAAACCAATTATTTTTTAAAGGTTCATCTTTGCTCCAGTGATTAGAGATTCCTCCTTTATCATACACTAAATTTCCATATGTTCTTGGGTATATTTCTGGTCTTTTATTCTACTTCATTTGATTGTCCATTCACAGAACAGTAACACATTGTTTACATTTTTTTTTCTTAGAAGTTATATTTAACCTCTGGTGGTACTAATTACTCCCACAACTTAATTCTTTTTCTAACTGATCTTGAATGTGTTTGTTTACCTGTCTTTCAACATGTCCAACTGAAAAAAAGAACACTTATTTTTATAGTAATCGCATTGATTAAAAATCTTATAAATTAGAAAGAACTGACATTTTAATGATACTTAATGTAAGGAGTGTTTTTGCAGTTGTTCAGAGCTACTGCTGCATCTTTGGGGAGTTTGTTGAATTTTATTCCTTTAGATTGTGCATATTTTTAGTCATATTTATTTTTAAATATTAGGTCCCTCTTCTCCAATAGTAAATAAAAAATTCTCTCCCATTACAGCCTCTGGTTGGCTATCGCCTATGTATAAAATGGCTACTGATTTTCACTTCAGTTTCATATTCTACTAACTTATTGAATGATTTTTACTGATTTTGCTAGTTTTACCACTGATTTTTTTAGGGTGTTTGAAACATGCTATTTAGTTGCAATAGAGATTTTAATTCCCAAATCCTCTTGCCTCTCCTCGTTTTGCTTGTTTACTTTCATTTGCTGTGTCTCAAATACAACGTTAGGGAGTGCCAATCCTGTCCACCACCTTCCTATACAGTTAAGCTCCTGCCTCCAGGCCTGGTACACACACAGTCATGTTATTGTATCAATGCTGTTGAGTTTGGTTTGTTAATATTTTAGTTTATTTAAGATTGTTGCACTGATCCACAAAATGCTCTAATTTCCTTTTTAGTATCATCATCAGGTTTAGCTATCAGTATTACGCTTGCTTTGTAAAAGGAACTTGGAAATTTTACTTTTTGGGTCAAATTTGATAATCTGTATTTTTCACTAGGAAATACTTCATTGCATCTGAATATTCATATCTATTCCATGCAATGACTCTTTGGTGATAATCGCGTCAACTCTGCTAAAGTGATTTATATCCAATAAAAAGCACCCCTATGAAATGGACAATTTGTTGAGTTTGACAAATGTAAACACTGATAGAACCACCATCACAGTCAGACAGGTTGTTAGTTCCTTAGTTTTGTGGATCTTCTCTATTTCATTTTGGTTTCCTATTTCACTAAATCACACTCCTGGCCTAATTTTGATTTCTTTTGGTTTAATTTTTCTTTTTCCAGGTTCTAGATGTAATCACATGGTTTCTTGATGTTCCAGCACCTCTTCTTTCATAACAGAAGCCTGTAATCTATCCATTTTCCTCGCATTGCCCATTTTCTTTTTAAAATAGAAGTTTGTCCTGATTTTATCACCCATCAGTTCAAGGAATTAAAAAAAAATCATATTATAATTCCTTGTTCAACAGATGAACTAATCGAAATGTAATAATTCAGAAACAGTTGGGATTTAAAAGTTTATCTTCTTTGTTTTAGATGTTTAATTTAAGTGGATATGGTCAGAGAACATGCCCTTGGGGTAGTTTATTGTTAAATGATAAAAATCTGGACATTTGGAACAACGTGAGCCTACGAGACTGCTCTGTTCAAGGTTGAGCAGAAGACCTTGGTGGGGGTAGAGAGGGGACAAGTCGTGAAGGAGAGCAGAGTCCTTTGGGCTCTGTGGCGTGTGGCGTTCACACGCAGCCTGGCCCGTGGCTAGACCACGGATGTGGTGGATGGGAACGTGCAGTGCTTGGGTCTCTCTTTTTAGGGCTAGGTGAGTGGAAGCAGCAACGGGATGCCCCCACTGCCGGCTTTCCCTCCTAGGTCTTCACAGTCCCTCCCCCACCTCCCCACACACACTGCCTTCGGACTGTCCTGCAGTGCCTTCTTAGAGCCCCGACCTCTTGCGGGCCATCTGGGGGACACCCAGGTTCCATCAGTGGGATCAGGCCCCACGACAGGACGAGGACAGGGAGAACTCTGCAGGCAGAACCGGTGAAGAGAGGTCAAGGGATGGGGAATCTATCAATGTTGGCTCACCAAATCCATTTTATAGTTAAGGTAGTACAAACTAAGAGAATCAGAAACTCAATTATGAAGGATGTGGGGCAGAAGGGAAAGGCAAAGCATGATCAGATGGAGACAGCACTGGGCACATCTGAGTGTCGGCACGAAGCTGGACACCTGCTGGAATGAAGGCTGTAGCTGGCTTTCAGTTTCCCAGCAGAGATTGTGAAAAAAGACTCCAGTGGCCAAAGAATCTGCAACAAAAATCCTGAAGCTGAGGATGGCTACGGTGGTGCCTGCACGTCTGTGGTCCTGCTATTGGCGCAGATCAGCTTTGGGTTGGGTGGCCCCCGGAAAAGCGGGAAGGTGTGTCAGGAGGCTTGTGATCCAGCATTATCTCAGGTCAGAGGGACTGGGGGAAGCCGAGTGGTTGAGGGTGGCTCCAGCTTCTTCTGAAACCACATGCTCAGCCACCATGAAGCAGCTACTCACTGCTCAAGAATACCTTTCTCACGCGGTTGTCAATCATCTTCATCTTTCCTTCACTCAGGCTTTACTCACTTATCCATTTATTCAGGAAAGTTTCTGATTTCTATCTGAAAGTATGGCCAGAAGGCCTACAGTCCCAGGCCCCCTGTCCAGAACAGAGACCAGGATGCTCAGCCCTCAAGGTGCCCATCTTCATGGAGAGGAAAGCAGAGGCTGGCTGGTACAGCGGGTTGTGGGGAGTCGGGGCGTGGTGGCCTCTGACCTAGATCACACACACAGATTCCTAGCTTGGAGGGAAGACCCCAGCTCTACCGGGTGACCATTTCCCTTCTGCACTGGCCTTGTAGACTGGCCTAAACTCAGGAAGTGAAATTCCTTATGCCTCAATGGGCCAGGAGCCTCATGTGGGGAGACAGAAGCAGTAGATGGTGACCAGTCTGCTTGGCCAGTCCAGGGGACCTGGGGGGGTTTAAATTCAGCATGAAAATCCACACCCTGAGTGAACGGGAGAGAGGCCCCACTTTCCGGTGGGCATTCTGGGACTCTCATCCAAAGACTTCTGGGTCACCCCGGCAGTCTCCCTGCAGACCATGAACCCATGAAGACCCCAGAGCACCGAGGGCCAGCCAGCCCATCTTGGTCTACGGGAAGATGGCCAGGAGTTGGAGATTGGGGTCAGGTGTGCGATGGTGGGAGGCAGATGTAAGAACCTGGAGCCAGGCCAGTGTGCAGACCCTGGTTGGGGGGGAAGCATGCAGACTCACAGGCAGGGTAAGCCTGAGAAACCAGGCGTGGCGAACAGGTGTGTGGGCCCAGTGTTCTTCTGGGTTCTGGAGGCCCGTGGCCTGGTGACACTGCCCCCACCCGCTGATTCTTGGTTCCTGTCCTCTGCTTCCTGGTCCTCCAAGACGTCCCCCTGGATGTCCAGTGGGGTCCTGGTGCAGCCTGGACAGCCGTGAGCTTGTCATCAGTTTCACTAGTCCCAACCTACTCCCTCCTTGTGCCCCGTCCTGGATGACCCTCCCCCAGGCCAAGCCTGGACCATCCTGGGCACCTCCAGGCCTTCCATCAGCACCTACCCTGTCCAACCCACCTGAGCACCAAACATGGGTCCCATCCGCCCCACCGCTCAGACGTCCCCTCCCAGCATCTCTCCACCCTACTGCCCTACTGGGCCTGTGCCCCAGATGCTGACTCTCCATCTCCACCACTGGCTAGCTGGCCCTCCTGAGGACCTGGCCTTGAGCCTGTGGTGCCTGCTCGCCCAGTGCTGGTCCTGTCCCCCATTTGGTGGGCTGCAGCCTAGATGGACAGTTTCGTGCACTACTCCCACACTGGAGAGCGCCCAGCCACAGAGGTCTGCTGAGCGCTGGCTGAAGAGCTGGAGTCTGGGCACGGCGGGTAGAGATGAGGAGGAGGCAGGAGGGGGTGTGGGCAAGCAGTGACTTAATGTCTCTGGAAGGAGTGATGGTCACGGTCCCCCTGCAGGACTCTGCCTAAGCCAGGGTCAGAGATGGCCAGGATGGTGGGCGTGGAAGGGCCGAGAGCGCAGAGCGGGTCAGAAGCAGAGCCAGAGCCACCCTCTGGCTTTTCCTGCCTCTTTTCCCACAACACTGGGGCCTGAATCATCCATTCAGGGCGGGGCTGTTACCCCAAGCTGAGCAATGTGCATTCCCCAACACAGCGGGGGCTACAATCCCAGGCTGTGTGAGTGAAGGGCCCATGCTGGGGACAGGAGAGGTGGCCAGGCCCACAGCGAGGTGATGGCACCTCCCCTCAGGGGCATGTGCCACCCAGGGTCTCGAGAGCGACGGGGGCAGAGTG
This sequence comes from Redunca redunca, assembly GCA_006410935.1. Lineage (NCBI taxonomy): Eukaryota > Metazoa > Chordata > Mammalia > Artiodactyla > Bovidae > Redunca > Redunca redunca. Next base: position 40,092 of record SJYQ01004657.1, read on the forward strand.
CCCTTTGGGCTGAGGGAAGGTGTTCATAGCTGGACCCAGAGGAGGCTGAGGCCCACCCAAAGCAGGAGCCCCCGTGGGAGGGCCCTGGGGCCCTCCTGCGGGGCAGGGGCCCTGTTGCAGAGAGATCTGGAGCAGCAGTGCCGGACGATCTTGCTGAGCACCCCCGAGTCCGACAGCCATTTGAACTCCGTGTTGGTGCTGGGGCACCTGGGGGCACAGCGCTTGCTGAGCAGGGTCTTCACCGGTAGTTCTGCAGGGAAGAGGACAGCATCCAGGAGGAGGAAGAGCCCGGGGCGGGCAGCAAAGGCCAGTCCCCAAGCGGGCACTGACACCTTCTCCCGACCCTTTCACAGGCCAGGCTCTGTGAAGCGCTGGGAGCACAGCTGCCCAAGGTCACCTTCGAGGTCACAGCAAAGGCAAGGTTCAGGGCTGCTGGCCCTGGTCTGGGCTCTTCCCTGAAACCACACACAGCCTGGACACCCAGGCAGCCAGGGGCCTGGGAGTCCCAGGGAGATGGGGGAAGCTGAGCAGAGAGAAAAGGGAGGGCAACTGGAGGGCCGGTTGATCCCAGCTGGGGCTCCCGTCCCCCCTTCACTCAGAGACATGCAGAGACCTTGGAAGGAAGCTCCGGAGGGAAGCAGGACGCTCAGAACAACCCAGCTGCAGAAAAGGTTGTCTTGGAGGAGCCCTCCCCCTCATGCTGTTGTGTTGTGTGTGCGTGTTTGTGCACTGTGTCTGTTGCATGCATGGTATTTGCTATGTTGAACCTTATTATATTGAATATATAACAACTGCACGGGGCCTCCCAGGTGGTGCTAGTGGTAAAGAACCCATCTGCCAGTGCAGGAGATGCAAGAGACTCGGGTTCCATCCCTGAGTTGGGAAGATCCCCCTGGAGTAGGAAATGCCAACCCGCTCCAGTATTCCTGCCTAGAAAATTCAAGACAGAGGAGTCTGGCGGGTTGCAGTCCATGGGGTTGCAGAGCCGGACACAACTGAGCGACTGAGCACGCACGCATATGACAACTGTATGCATTGCCTTACATCATATCATGGGCTGCCAACTGGCACCCCAGAGCAGGAGAGAGACCTGCGGCCAGCCCCCTCCAGAAGCCCCCAGGCTTAACCTTGAGCAGCTGGCCCCTCCCCTGTGCTCAGGATGGGGATCAGGCAAAGGTGGGTGCAGGCCGGGTCCCCTGAAGGGAGCCTCCATCAGTTCCCCACTGAGACCCCAAAGGATCCAGGGCTGAGTTCCCAGAGTCCCCCTCTGCACGGGCCAAGAACTCACTCAGGTTGACGATCAACATGTGGGAGACGCAGACCTGGTCAGCGGAGGAGCACACCGCAGGCAAGCAAAACTCCGGGCTCCCGACTTTGAAGCACTGGTAGCAGCTCAGATTCTTCCCTGGGGGGCAGCACCGGCCGCAGAGGAGTGCGCTGCACACCCACCCAGCTAAGAGCCGTCCCCGCAGGATGTGCCCACCGCCCCCAGGAGCCCCCGCAGCCGAGAAGGCCATCCTTACCTGGCTTTCTGGCTCTGCCAGCCGGGTCCAAAGACACCAGCAGAGCCCACAGGGCTAGAACCAGCGCCCCCATGACACCACCAGCTTAGCCTGTGGGGGAGTGGGGGAGGGAGGTGGGGGCTGAGGGGGCTTTGCCCAGAGCTCCCCAAGTTGCACCTGCCCATTCCCTGGGTCTCTCCGCCCTGGACCCCCTCATTTGAGGTCAGTCAGATCCTAGTTCTCATGGGACGCTCTCTCCCAGCCTGACCCCTCCTCCTGCCCCTTCCCTTCCCAACTGCAGGGGACTGCCCTTCCCGCAAAATCAGCCCAGGGAGGGGCTAGGTGCGGGGGCCTATCAGCCCCTGCTCTGAGGAGGGTCTCCTGGGGTCTGTGAGGATGGCCGCTTCCTGCTGGAGCAGAAAGGGGAGAAGGGGTGTGGGGAAGGCGGCTCCCCTGTGGCTCACCCCCTCCGTCAGGCTCCACCCTGCGGGTACTTCCTTCTCTTCCTGCAACAAACCCTCCTACCTCCCCTGGAGACCTGCGCTCTCAGCTCTCAGGGTCCTGCCTGCGTCCAGGTGTGGCAGGAGATGCTGCCCTCTTCTCTGACCCCCAGGGATCCAGTCTCTTGAGGCTGCACCCTGAACACAGAGGCAAAGCCCAGAGGCTCTCACCTGGGTGTCTGGTAGCTAGGTGGGTTTCACACCACTTCCTGCCTGCATGTTCCCCCAGGCCTTTTCTTTTTTTCTTCTTGCCTTTATTTCCTTGATCATGCCCCGCTGAGCACCTGTGAGGAGTAGGCTGGCAGGGTGTGGGTCCCGGATCTGGATTTGCAGCAGGGGATGCCTGCCTGCAGGGGTCCAGCAGGAGAGTGGGTAGGACAAAGGGGATGACTACTAGGCAAAGGGGATTGAGAGGGGCTGCCTCTGGCATCCACGTGACCGCTGCAACACCTCCACCAGCGACCGCTGGGCCTCGGCACCCCCTTCAGGCCCAGTTTCGAGGGTGTGCCGCTGTTTGGGGTCATTTCCCCTCCCAGTGGTCCAACGAGAAGGACTGTTCCCTGCCCCGTCTTGCCTGGCAGGTCCCAGCCTCCACCTCGGGGGTNGCAAAAATCTTAAAGAAATATTAACAAATAGATTCCAACAGGACATCAAGAAAATACACGAAGAAAACGTAGGATATATTCCTAGGATTCAGATAGTTAAATATCATGGAATTTGTTAATACGATTCATCCTTTTAATGGATATGAAAATAAATGTCATAGGGATAAATCTATAGACTTTGAAGTATCTTGGAATAGATTAGTTATCCTTCAATTAAAAATATTCAAGAAAAATATAATCTCTTAAAGTCATCACCTTACATTATAAGAAAAGCATTCTGATCACTATTTGAAATTCAGCCAGTATTCACTGATATAATTATAAAATATTAATTGGAGGCTTTAGAATGGGGAAAGAAGTAAAATCAGGTCCATCTGTAGATGAGGTGGTAGTATACCTGGAAATCCTGGAGAATAAAGAATACAAATAACAAATTTCAAAAATAATCAGTAATGAGTCAGGACGCAAGGTAAACATAAAACTCAGTAGCCATCAGAGGGCCTCCGGTATGTGTCAGGACGAAGGAGGCCGGCAGTCACTTTCTCCCGCGGGACCAAGAAGAAAACACCAGGCAGGTTGCAGCTGTCATATTTAAATGTGCTGGGGAGCTGAGAGGACCAAGGACCAAGTGGATTGGCTTCCAGAAGTGGGGAACTGAGCCTCCGCGGCCCCCAGCCCCGTCTTGCGGGGGCCTCGCCAGCCACCATCCCGACTGTACCCAAACACCCGGCGGAGCGGCGGAGTCGGCTACCGCATGCTCAGTTCTGGGAAAGCGACGCGGCACACGCGCAGGGTCCCGCATGCTGGCGGTGGTACCCAGGGCGGGCCGCGTATGAGGAAGACGGGCACCTGAGGCAGTCCCACAGCTCTCAGGACCAAGTTCCCACCGGAGGAAAGAGGCCTGCTCCGAACTCATAGCTGACCTTGCTCTGAAGAGACTCGACAGAGTCTGAAGCAAGACAGCAGGAGTTGGCAGTGGGAGGCTTAAGGGCACGGAGGTGCGGAAATGCATCTGCCACGTTTTCCGGGATGAGAGGGCCTGCTGAGCCTCCGCTGGAAGCCTGGGAGAAGAGGGATGGGAGGTCAGATGCGCCTTCCTAACTCTGGGGTCCAGCCCAACCTAGCTCGATTCTGATGGAGTTGACCTGGAGAACACCTCGTGCACTTGATGTGGTAAAAGAGGGAACTAGAGACCTTCTAGTACTCGTGGCCTAAGAATCTTATTTATACAACGCCCGAAGGTGACAGTAACAATAGGGTGGAAAGACCCAGGGATGATCCAGATAGTGGAGTCAGCAGGAAAGGACTTTATGTTAAGTGCGTTCAATCGTAGACTTGAAAAACTGAGAGTTTTGACAGAGAATGCTGCTGCTAAGTCACTTCAGTCGTGTCCAACTCTGTGTGATCCCATAGAGGGCAGCCCACCAGGCTCCCCTGTCCCTGGGATTCTCCAGGCAAGAACGCTGGAGTGGGCTGCCATTTCCTTCTCCAATGCATGAAAGTGAAACGTGAAAATGAAATCACTCAGTCATGTCCAACTCCCAGCGACCCCATGGACTGCAGCCCACCAGGCTCCTCCATCCATGGGATTTTCCAGGCAAGAGTACTGGAGTGGGGTGCCATTTAGGACTTTATAAAACAAATCGAATAAATATACCGTGTATCGGTCAGGATTTTCCAGAGAAGCAGAACCAATAGAATGTGTATGTAAACAAAAAGTTTATTTTAAGGATGGGGCTCATGACCTTAGGGAGGCTGCAAGTTCAAAAACTCCGGGGTGGGCTGTGTTGGGGAGGAAGAAATTTTCCTCTACCCTTTTGGCTAGCCTAAGAATTAAATTGACAGGAGACAGATTAACAGGAGAAAATGAAACAGAAGTGTAATACCATGTCTACATGGAAGAGACCCAGGAAAGCTGAATAACTCATTGAAATGGCTGAAGCCCTCACCTTAAATACCATCCTCAGCCAAAGAGAAAAACAGGTTGTAGAAGGCAGGGAGAGTCAGTTAAGGGGGGTTGATCAGTGATGCAGATTTTAGTCACTGAATTCTCCACTAGTATGAGTTTCTAGATATTTGGTCATCCCAAACGGAGATTGCCTTTATATATGTAAATGTTTCTTACAAAAGGTCAACTCCTACTTGGTTTTCAGAGCCCTTCCCATGTATGCTGTTTCTCAGAAAACAACCAGCTTGAAACAATTAATATGCCAAAGAGACATATTTTAGGGTGGCAAATTCTGCTCCCCAACAGCCAGAAGGCTAGAGACCCAGGAAAAGCTGATGCTACAGTTAAAGTCCAAAGACTGCTGCAGGATTCCCTCTTGTTTGGAGAAAATCAGTCTTTTGGTCTATTCAGACCTTCAACTGATTAGATGAGACCCACCCACATTATGGAGAGCAGCCTGCTTCACTCCCATTTCACCAATTTAAATGTCAGTCCTGGGACTTCCCTGGTGGTCCAGTGGTTAAGAATCTACCTTGCAATGTAGGGGATTTAGGCTCTGTTCCTTGGAGGGGGAACTAACATCCCACATGCCACAGAGCAACTGAGCCCAACCAGAGAATCTGTGTACTGCAACAAAGAGCCGTAGTGCTGGTGCAGACCCAAATAAATAAAAATAAATAAATATTTAAAAATGTCAGTCTCATCCAAAGATATCCACACAGAAACATCCAGAACAGTATCTGACCACATATTGGAGTACTGTGGCTCAGTCAGGTTAATACACCCAGTTAGCCATTGTATTCAGAAAGTGAAAAATAAAATATCCAAAATTAAGAACTCATTTGGATGAATTAGGAGCAAAAGACACTGTGAGCGCAGGCAGAGACAGGACAGTATAAAATAGCCCAAAGGAAACTTAGAATTAAAAACAATAGAAAAAAAATTAATTGGAGCATCAGGGCCTGTGAGATTCAGTCAAATGGTCTAACTTTACTTGAGATTGGAGTGCCACAGGGAAGAAAGAAGGGTTAAATAAATACTTGAAGATGTAATATTTTTCAAAATTCATAAATGATAACCCACAGATCCATGGATCACAGAAAATCCTTAGCAGGATAAGTGCAAAGAATGTCATCTCAGCTGGTGATAATGCAATTGAGATGCTGAAAGTCGAAACAATGGTCTTAGTGAGACGGAGCAGGACAGTATGGACCCCAACCCCCGTCACTGCATCCTCTCCCACGCATCAACCTATCAGAGAACTGTGCCCAAGCTGACCACAGACCCTGAGGCCCCCTCCCTCACCTGACTTTAAAAGTGCTTTGCTGTAGAGATCAGATTTGTGGCTGCCAAGGGAGAGGGGGTTGGGAGAGGGAAGGATTGGGAGTTTGGGATTAGCACATGCAAACTATTATATATAGAATAGATAAAGAACAAGGTCCTACTGTATAGCACAGGGAACTATATTCAATATCAAATATATGTGTGTGTATATGTATATATCTGAATATTTGAATATATATATATCTGAATCACCACATTGTAAATCAACTGTACTTCAACAAAATAAATTTTTAAAAATGCTTTGCTGGAACCCTTTAGGGAATTCAGCTTTTTGAGGAGGATCTGCCTGTTTGCCTTTCTTGGCCCTGCTATAAAACTGTTTGTTTCAAACTCTGATGTTTAGGTTTGCTTGGCCTCCAGGTGTGCTGGGTATGTGGGCTTGCCTTTGGTAACATTGGGGCAAATATGGAAGAATATTTACAGTGTAAAACAACAGCAGTAGCACCTTGTGGGGTTTATAACATATGACTATAAATAAGTACTAAGATAACAGAAGTACACTGGGGAGTGTCAACTGGAAAAAAAAAGTGTGACCTAAAAGTTGAGAAAGGGAAAGAAGAGAGTGAAAAAGCTGGCTTAAAGCTTAACATTCAGAAAACTAAGATCATGGCATCCGGTCCCATCACTTCATGGCAAATAGATGGGGAAACAGTGGAAACAGTAGCAGACTTTATTTTGGGGGGCCTCCAAAATCACTGCAGATGGTGATTGCAGCCATGAAATTAAAAGATGCTTACTCCTTGGAAGGAAAGTTATGACCAACCTAGACAGCATATTAAAAAAAAAACAGGGACATTACTTTGCCAACAAATATTTGTCTAGTCAAGGCTATGGTTTTTCCAGTGGTCATGTATGGGTGTGAGAGTTAGACTATAAAGAAAGCTGAGTGCCCAAGAATTGATGCTTTTGAACTGTGGTGTTGGAGAAGATTCTTGAGAGTCCCTTGGACTGCAAGGAAATCCAACCAGTCCATTCTAAAGGAGAACAGTCCTGGGTGTTCATTGGAAGGACTGATGTTGAAGCTGAAACTCCAATACTTTGGCCACCTGATGCAAAGAGCTGACTCATTTGAAAAGAACTTGATGCTGGGAAAGATTGAGGGCAGGAGGAGAAGGGTACGACAGAGGATGAGATGGTTGGATGGCATCACTGACTCAATGGACATGAGTTTGGGTAGGCTCCGGGAGTTGGTGATGGGCAGGGAGGCCTGGCGTGCTGTGGTTCCTGGGGTTGCAAAGAGTGGGACATAACTGAGTGACTGAACTGAAATGAACTGAACTGAAAAGTTGAGAATGATGTCTTGTTTGGTGGAATTTCTGAGGATTTCAAGCCCAGAGGACAGCTTCTCAGAGGAGCCAGGATATGTAGGACTTTTTTGTGACAGAGATAAGGTAGTCAGAACTTTAAAAGATTATTGTTAATTAAAGAGGACCAGTTATCTCAAGGAATTTGGTGCTTTTCTCTGTATGGGAAGATGCGAGTCTGGGCTCACTGCAATCATTCCTTTCATAGGCACCTCATCTTCCGGGGCCAATATCCTATTTTTTTCTGTTGCGAGTCCCCTCAGAGTGCACTGCTGGGGCAGTTGCAGTAGCTGTTGGGGTCCAGCCCCGGTGGATCCAGGGTAATTCTAACGGGAGACGGTGTCGGCGATTAGGAAAGAATTATTTAATTAGAGATATAAAGAGAGATTAAGAAAGAGTAGTATAGTGGAGAAAATAGAGGAGAAAAGAGGCTGTATTCCTTGGTTTACATAGAAAGCCAATAAAGTCCCGAGACAAGGGACTTGTACCATCTACACAGGCCACAGGCGCCTGCTTGAATAGCAGAGGGTGCCCTGCCTTGGGCTCCCTCTCGCGTGGGTCTTAAAAGCCAGGGCAAATAAGTAGACATGGCGAGCCTCTATGGTCCAGATGGGAATGTAGCCTGAAAAGGGAGAATAAGAAAAGAACGACATGGGGGAGCCAAGCACTGGTGCAAGACCCACAACTTTATTTTCAAAGGCAGCTTATATACCCCAAGTTGTACATAAAGAAATAATGGACTATGCAGAGTTATGCAGGGGCAGCAGTCCTGACCCTTATTGAGACCAGGCTTTCTTTTTGCATACCTTCCCATATACAAAAGGTCTCAGGTGATTTACATTATCTTCTGGCCAAGAGGCCTGTTAACATTTTTATGGCTCTCTTCCTAGATAAATGTCTATCAACCAGAAAACTCATTTTCCCCTGAAGTGTTTTTTCTTTAATCTGCATCACCCTCAAAGTACTAAATAAAGTTACATTCCTGTAGAACAAAGGTGCAGTGGGTTATAACAAAGAAAGTACATAACTCAAAGATCTAATGTTGCTAATGCCAGGGCTACTACCTGTTTTTTCTACATACCAACTATATCTACAAATAAAAGATACGAAAACTTGGTAGCAAGTATTGGCTCAACAATGAAACCCTTAATCAGTCCTATTCTAATGATTTTTGACTCCTCAGAAGGCCTTACATACCTAGGATGTTTCAAGCTTCCTGTGCCTCTCATGGTCAGGAGGCTGTAAACAATCACATGCGTAGCTGTAAGAGTCCAGATAAACCTGTCAGGCAGGCTAGAAAGCCATCAGAGGGGCTTTTGGATTGAAACACTCTTATTATGTCCAGGAGACTTATTATTTAAAAGCTCTAAATTAACTTTTTCCAGAAAAAGGTGGTGGGGGGACAGCCCCCTGTTAATGTCAGAGGAGTTGGTGAAAGGCATAATAGAGTAAGGCAGACAGATTTCTGGTTTTAGGGTAGATGCTCGAGTAGGTCCAGGGAAGTTCCCTTGAGATCCAACTCGCCTTTGCCTGTTGGGTCTCTTCCTCATGACCTTTGCCATGGGTGGGATTCCTCATGCTGGCTCCTGGCAAGTAGCAAAGGGCTTGGCAGTGGGCATGAGTTTGTCTCTATCCCGAGTTCCCTCAGGGCTCACCTTCTGGGGAGGTGGCAGTGGCTGAGGGCTGTAACATCCTTTGTTTACTGACACAGCAGCAACATTTTTCATTCACAGGAGGAAGGAAATGAAGTTACGCTCTGCAGGGTTCTTGAGCTGTTCAGGATGTGGTGATAGTAGCAATTTAAGGTAGACTATAACAAGTTCCACCCCACTCCAGTACTCTCGCCTGGAAAATCCCATGGAGGGAGGAGTCTGGTAGGCTGCAGTCCATGGGGTCGCTGAGAGTCAGACACAACTGAGTGACTTCACTTTCTCTTTCCACTTTCATGCATTGGAGAAGGAAATGGCAACCCACTCCAGTATTCTTGCCTGGGGAATTCCAGGGACGGGGGAGCTTGGTGGGCTGCCGTCCATGGGGTCACAAAGAGTCAGACATGACTAAAGTGACTTAGCAGCATAACAAGTGTATATTGTGATAACCATATAAGAAATATATCTATAAAGGAGAAAAGGAAATAAGAAAAATGTTCCATAATTCCAAAAGAATGCAGAAAGAGAAAAAACAGTTGGGAGAAATGAAAGCAAAGGAAAAAGTGGTAGCCATGACCTGTTAGGTTTGGCCCAGCCTATCAACACCTAATGTTGTGGCCAGACCAGCCCTGTGGTTCCTATTAGGATGGCAGTAACCAGCAGCAGTGTGTGCTGTGCCTGACTGCCCAGTTGTGTCTGTGATCCCATGGACTGTAGCCTGCCAGGCTCCTCTGTCCATGGGGATTTTCCAGTCCAGAATAGTGGAATGGGTTGCCATGCCCTCCTCCAGGGGATCTTCCCAACCCAGGAATTGAACCCAGGTCTCCCGCACTGCAGGCAGATTCTTTACCAGCTGAGCCCCAGGGAAGCCCAGCAGCAGCGATGACCTGCAGGGAGCTTTGAAAGGACCAGTTGTACTACTCACAAGTCCTGGGCTTACCAGGAGCCCCTGGAGGCACAGTGTGGGGTCTTGAATGGAGAGAGCAAGCACTGGCCTGGGGTTCTGCTTTTATGGGGTTGAGGGTGAGGACCTAGGGTCCCCTAGGGTTTGGTGGGATGCTTTTTACTTGTTACTTTATCTTCCCTGGTAGCTCAGTTGGTAAAGAATCCATCTGAAATGCAGGAGACCCAGCTTCAATTCCTGGGCTGGGAAGATCTGCTGGAGAAGGGATAGGCTACCCACTCTAGTATTCTTGGGCTTCCCTGGTGGCTCAGCTGGTAAAGAATTCATCTGCAAAGTGGGAGACCTGGGTGAATAGCTATACTGAGTTTCTTTGGCAAGCTGATTCTGTGGGGTGGAGAAATTAAGGGCAGAATACTCACTGGGGACGTGAGGGCTTGGGGTCACAGTTCCCTGATTTCTTCCCAGCTCCGCCTTCTCAAAGGGGGACCCTTATTTAGCCTTGACTGGAAGTGTCAGGCCGGTACATCTTATCTGTGAGGCTGATCTTAATGAGAATATAAAGAGCAAAACGTTTTCCAGGACTCTGGAGATTCCACCCTCTTTCCATCTTTCTTCATCTGCTTTGTTTTCTTGTAAACACCCACTGTTTACAAAATGCATGGTTTCCTGCCATGTGGCCCTGTGCCCCGCTTCCTCTGCTCACATTTGGCTAACTGCCTGTTCTGACACCATGACTCACTACTCACTTTGTATGTGTAGATCTGGATTGTGTGAACTGCCAGTAATACACCACTTGGCGGTGTGTAACCCTTTGTCTCAGAAACATATAACCCTGCCTTGACCTTTAACAGGTGGAAGAGTCCTCAGAGCTTTCTGAAAGACTGTCTCCCTGATTGTAATCCTCAAGTCGGCTCTGTTGCAGTAAGGCGGACCCCTTCCAGGGCCCGAAACTGGGCTCTTGTCTAACACTCAGAAATGAATTGTCCGAGGAGACACATGTGCTGACAAAGCAAGAGATTTTATTGGGAAAGGGCACCCAGGTGGAGAGCAGTAGGATAAGGGAACCCAGGAGAACTGCTCTGCCGCGTGGCTTGCGCAGTCTCAGGTTTTATGGTGATGGGATTAGTTTCCGGATGGTCTTTGACCAATCATTCTAATTCAGAGTCTTTCCTGGTGGCGCATGCATCGCTCAGCCAAGATGGATGCTAGCAAGAGGGATTTCGGGAAGTGGACAGACACGTGGTGTCTCCTTTAGACCTTTCCCAAATTCTTCCGGTTGGTGGTGGCTTATTAGTTCCGTATTTCTTATCAGGATCTCCTGTCAAAAAACAACTCATGCAAGTCGTTACTATGGTACCTGGCCAGGGTGGGCGGTTTCAATCAGTGTGCTTCCCCTAAGAACTTCCCCCTGAGAGACTTCATACTCAAGATACTTCTTGGGAATTGGGGCGGAGGTCTCTTTCTTCTGTAACTTCTTTCTGCTGTGCATGGGTGTAGGCCTGCCTAGCAAAGCAGAAGTCTCTCTCTACCTGATCTACGTGGGGGTGTTCCACATCTGAAACCAACTTCCACCCTTGTAGTAACAGAAATTTAGTTTGAAACTGTTGGCCCCTCTTGGAGATGAAATAGAAAAGGGCCAAACAGGAGACCTAACAGGATGGTCATCTCTGGTCCCCGGAAACAGAAGGCAACATTTGGGGTGAGGGTTGCAGGGTTTGTGACCCTTTCTGATTGGTTGGTGATGAGGCAACAGAGCTGTGCTCCAGGAATCTTGTGTTCAGTGTGAAGTTCCCATCCTCCACCTGGGTGGGGGCTCAAAGACATTGTTATGCATATTTCTTTGAGTAGGAACCAGGACTCTGTCTGGAGGCTGTACCAACCTTTGATTGTTTCTGTTTTTGTATCCCCTCCCTTCCCTGATTAGCAATTGTTTGAATTCATGCTTTGGAACTCAGGGAAGGTCAAGGAGGCTGAAGGAAGCCTATATCCTACAGAAAAGAAATGGAGAACACAGAACAGATCTGTACTCCAGAGCCTCACAGAGTCCCACTCAGTTTTAATTTAGGGAACTGAGCAACTATGACTGTGATAACTTCCTGTCAAAATGGGGCATAGGACTGCCTCAGCTTGGAGTATAGACACTGAATTGGAAGTATTTCTGAGTTCCAAGTTCTAGATCTGAGTCTTGTATGATTAAAATCTCAATCCCTTGGTCTGCCATTTTGGTGTAAAAGACCCAATTAGAAGTAGTTGGAGGAGTGATAACTGGAATTTAGTAGACAAAATAAATCTCATTTCTTTTTAGAAAAATAGGCCTGAAACCCAGTCTGGACCTGGCACTTCAGGGAGACTTGTAGCCAGGTAGCCAGTTGCCTAGTTTTATAAAAAGTAAGGTTACTAGCTTCCAGCAGACATTGTTTGGAGAATGGTGGCATCCAAGCCTGACATGACTCAGAAAACTCAAATGTTAGCAATACAAGGTCTAATCTGAAAGTACACCCATAGCATCACCTAATTATTTCCCAGGATATCTGAACCATAGCTACTCTATTTTGACTTTTAATTGCAAACTTTTCCTTAATTGCCAAAGCAGATGTCACCATTAATGACATCAGTGTTTTTCTAGGTATGAGAAGATGCAAGAACTGGAACTTGTAAAATCTTCTCCTGAAAAGATCTAACTATCTGAAGCCCTGTTCTGCCATTTTTTTCCAGAGCACAGAGTGCCTCATTCCTGATTTTCACCCTGAACTCCTTTCAGGGGCGTTGAAAGTCAGCAGTTGCAGCGGCCATGATTTAATCTTTGTAGACGCAGATGGCAAGTGTCAGTCTTCAGTTGGCAGAGCCCCTTTTTGCTCATAAACTTGACCATGATTTTGAGGGGGGCACTTCATGACCATTTTATCCCATGGTGCTGAGAATGTCCATTCTCAGGTTGGGCAAAGATTCTGTTGACAGGCCACTCAATGTGCTGTTACTGGACTAGGCCATAAAACAGTATCCAAAATTCTCTGGACCACCTGTCTTACTAGCTTTTTGGTCCAAGAAAATATTCCTTCTTGTTGCTTCTTCCCATATCTAGAGTTACACTGTTACCATCATCGATCTCATATGGGACTATATATTATTCTATTAGAGGCCTCAGACACACGTTTGACAGTGTAAGAAACAGCAATTTTGTAAAACAGGTGAAATACAAATAACATAGCCAGCAGTATTAGTAAAGTCACAAGTAAGATTTATGTTAAGAACTTCCATTAGATGTAGCCCAGTATATCTCAGGTCACCTGACTTATTCTGCTCTGTAGAATCTTTATCTTCCAGGGAAATTATATACTGGCATAGTCTATAAGGCACATAGCCCCGTTTTCTCATGTTACTAGACTGATTGTCCTTAATATGACTTAATTGTTTCCAACACAGAGGAGACTTTAAACCTAAATTACCATAGCCTGGTGTTATCTATATAAATCCATCCCATAATTGTGGGAGATTTTTTCCTCCTTTGCTGAAACCTTTCTTGTTGCTCTGACTGAGCTTGAGTAATAGTAAAAAGCTCAAATTTATGGCCAGAGTCAGAGCAGGCATTATTAATTGGCCTGGTGAGTGGATCCCATCTAGTAATATCACAGTGACCTGAATATGCCTATAATTTTTTTTTTAAGTAAATTTTCTCAGGGCCAACCAGTTAGAGTCTTGTAGTAGAGAAATTTACCAAGGTAACTAGATACAGGTAATTGTTGGCCACAAACCCAACAATTGAATTGATTTCTAAAACTAGCATAGAGTCAGGCCTATGATAGAAAAGCATTTGATTTATATGCAAAGGTCTAAGAAGTCAAGAAAACATAAATGATCATACGAATCAGGTCCAGCATCTTGGGGAAGCTGTCTACCTCTGATGTCGTTGTTTCTCATCCTGGTATAGAGTAGTTTCTCCTGATAAAAAAGTCTTTCCATCCAGGTTGGAGACAGTCCCTTAAATTATGTCTTTTTCTAATCCTGGTTTCAGGTCATGAGGCATCTGATCTTCATCCAAAGATACTGAGATGAGCTTCACAAACAAACTTAGGGTGTTCTTTAAGAATTCAATTAAATTTTACATTAATATCACATAACTGTTATGCCCAGAGTCCGAGTCCCCAAAACTGAGAGAATAAGACGTCCACAGCAATGCGAAAGCATAAAGGCGTTTTATTGCTAGCTCGAGCTAGGGCTCCCGTCTCATCCAGCGCAGTGGAGTCTTGACAAGAGCCCCGAGCTCTGAATCACATCTACTTTTATACAGACGGTTCTTTGTTCCCGTAACAGCATAGCTGATTGGCTAAACTGCACGCACATGTGGGACTTTTAAACCTCACATCCCTATCCAGATTGGCGTGGGCGGGGTTTTCCTGATTGGCTCAGGCTGGGGCTACAGGGATTTCTTCTGACTGGTCGAGCTACACTGCCTGCAGGAGTTCCCAGTGCCTCAGCTTTCCTAGAGACTAAACCTCAGGCCTCGCCTGCCCCAGTTCCAGTTTGGTCCTAACATTCCCCCCTGTCTTCCGATACATAGAGGAATCTTCCTCTTTATTCTGGGGCAGGGCCTGATATTGCTGCCTCAGCACTAGTAGCTGGACCGTATTGATGCAGTCTTTTAATAAAGGCCACCAATTTGTTTAGTAAGCATGGCCCGAAGGTGAGCAGTAGTAACAAGATAATCAGGGGCCCCACCAAGGAGGATATGAGAGTCGTGAACCAGGGGGATGAGTTGAACCAGGATTCAAACCAACTTTGAGACATTTCTCTCTCTTTTTTCTCTCTGACTCAGCCCTTCTCTTATCTTGGCCAGGGACTCCCTGACTACCCCTGAGTGATTCACATAAAAACAACGTTTTTCCCCTAACGTAGCACATAGGCCCCCTGAGAGACTTCATACTCAAGATACTTTTTGGGAATTGGGGCGGAGGTCTCTTTCTTCTGTTACTTCTTCCTGCTGAGCATGGGCATAGGCCTGCCTAGCAGAGCAGAAGTCTCTCTCTACCTGATCTAAGTTGGGGTTTTTCACATCTGAAACCAACTTCTACCCTTGTAGTTGCAGCAATTTAGTTGGCCCCTCTCAGAGATGAAATAGACAAGGGCCAAACAAGAGACCTAACAGGATGGTCATCTCTGGTCCCCAGAAACAGAAGGCAACACTTAGGGAGAGGGTTGCAGGGTTTGTGACGCCTTCTGATTGGTTGGTGATGAGGCAACAGAGCTGTACTCCAGGAATCTTGTGTTCAGTCTGAAGTTACCATCTTCCACCTGGGTGGGGGCTCAAAGACATTGTTATGCATATTTCTTTGAGTAGGAACCAGGACTCTGTCTGGAGGCTGTACCAACCTTTGATTGTTTCTGTTTTTGTGTCCCCTCCCTTCCCTGATTAGCAATTGTTTGAATCCAAGCTTTGGAATTCAGGGAAGGCCAAGGAGGCTGAACAAAGTCTATATCCTACAGAAAAGAAATGGAGAACACAGAACAGATCTGTACTCCAGAGCCCCACAGAGTCCCGCTCAGTTTTAATTTTAGGGAACTGAGCAACTATGACTGTGATAACTTTCTGTCAAAATGGGGCATAGGACTGCCCCAGCTTGGAGCAATACAAGCTCTAATCTGAAAGTACACCCATAGCATCACCTAATTATTTCCCAGGATATCTGAACCATAGCTACTCTATTTTGACTTTTAATTGCAAACTTTTCCTTAATTGCCAAAGCAGATTTTACCGTTAATGACGTCAGTGTTTCTCTAGGTATGAGAAGATGCAAGAATTTGGACTCATAAAATCTTCTCCTGAAAATATCTAACTATCTGAAGGCCTGTTCTGCCAGTTTTTTCCAGAGCACAGAGTGCCTCATTCCTGATTTTCACCCTGAACTCCTTTCAGGGGCGTTGAAAGTCAGCAGTTGCAGCGGCCATGATTTAATCTTTGTAGACGCAGATGGCAAGTGTCAGTCTTCAGTTGGCAGAGCCCCTTTTTGCTCATAAACTTGACCATGATTTTGAGGGGGGCACTTCATGACCATTTTATCCCATGGTGCTGAGAATGTCCATTCTCAGGTTGGGCAAAGATTCTGTTGACAGGCCACTCAATGTGCTGTTACTGGACTAGGCCATAAAACAGTATCCAAAATTCTCTGGACCACCTGTCTTACTAGCCTCTTGGTCCAGGAAAATATTCCTTCTTGTTGCTTCTTCCCATATCTAGAGTTACACTGTTACCATCATCGATCTCATATGGGACTATATTATTCTATTAGAGGCCTCAGACACACGTTTGACAGTGTAAGAAACAGCAATTTTGTAAAACAGGTGAAATACAAGTAACATAGCCAGCAGTATTAGTAAAGTCACAAGTAAGACTTATGTTAAGAACTTCCATTAGATGTAGCCCTTTATATCTCAGGTCACCTGACTTATTCTGCTCTGTAGAATCTTTATCTTCCAGGTAAATTATATATTGGCACCATCTATAAGGCACATAGCCCAGTTTTCTAGTGTTACTAGACTAATTATCTTTGGTATGATTTACTTATTTATTTATTTTCCAACAGAGGAGACTTTAAACCTAAATTATTGTAGCCTGGTATTATCTATATAAATCCATCCCATAATTGTGCGAGATTTTTCCCCTCCTTTGCGGAAACTTTTCTTGTTCTGATTGAGCTTGGGTAGTAGAAAAAAGCTCAAATTTATAGCCAGAGTCAGAGCAGGCATTATTAATTGGCCTGGTGAGGGGATCCTATCTAGTAATATCATAGTGACCTGAATATGACTATAATTTTTTTTTTAATTAAATTTTCTCAGGGCCAACCAGTTAGGGTCTGGTAGTAGAGAAATTTACCAAGGTAACCCAGAACTAGATACAGGTAATTGGCCACAAACCCAACAATTGGATTGATTTTTAAAACTAGCATAGGATCAGGCCTATGATAGAAAAGCATTTGACTTATATGCAAAGGTCTAAGAAGTCAAGAAAACATAAATGATCATATGAATCAGGTCCAGCGTCTTGGGGAAGCTGTCTACCTCTGATGCCATCGTCTTCTCATCCTGGTGTAGTATAGTTTCTCCTGATTAAAAAAGTCTTTCCATCCAGGTTGGAGACAGTCCCTTAAATTACATCTTTTTCCAGTCCTGGTTGCAGGTCACGAGGCATCTGATCTTCACCCAAAGACAGATTACTGAGATAAGCTTCAGAAACAAACTTAGGGTGTTCTTCAAGAATTCAATTAAATTTGACATTAATATCACATAACAGCAAAGAACTATCTAAGAGATGAATCTTACTAGATGCAGACCTCCATTAACAACCTGGGATTTAACATTTTTTGAAATATCTTTTTCTCCCTAAAGTTATCCTCATTTTTATCAAATATAACCAAATTAAGGCTAGTTTGTTTGTAAAATAGGTCTGTTCTCACTGATTTTGGTCTGATGATTTTTATAACCATAATTGATTATAGGCTTTTTACTTTGTTGAAACATTTATAGAGTCTCAGACTGAACTTTTAAAATAAAACAGGGCTGGGAAACTCACACCAAAGGCTTATCACAGATTTTGCCTAACAAATCTAGGTGAATTCTTCCCTTTTTAAGGTCTCAAAAATTTCTTGAGATTCTTGTACCCATGAGATAACCTTCCTAACTCATTTGATAAACTTACTGGAAACCTAAGAACTTCCAACTTTTTGGAGGAGTCAGATAGAAAATATAATTGTTTTGTTTATAACATTTAATTTTACCGAAGTATTGTCATAATTAGAGAGGAAGATTTTCCCTACTCCCTGAAAACATAACATTTAAACCCATAATTTTTCAGATAGAAACCATAAAAGCTATGAGCATATTCACTGGTTGAGTCAGTCCTTTTGCTAACTTTTGTGAAGTCATCAGGTTTTCCATTAAAATACCAGGACATATCGGAATGTTAAAAACTCCATATAATTTCTAGGATATCTGTATTAGTTATTTTACCATACATTATAACATGAGCAGATTTATTACTCATTTGATAATCTTTTCCATGTAATTTAACCAACCAAATAAACACAGTTTAATATCTCTCTTTGGGATGCTCCAGGGGCCCTCTGAAGCACCCCAAAGTTAGCTAGAGATATAAAAGCTCATATCTCATTTACATTGTTTAGAAGTTTCTTCACTTGAGGTAATTTCCTTGTTGACAAACTTGTAACAGATATAATATTTAACTTATTTAAACCTAGGTACAATGAAAATATTTTACTTCACGTTAATTACTCTAAGACATGTCCATATTAGATAGGTCAACAAACAAACATTAATAACACATAAATAACATTATCAGGTATTTAACATTGAATATTTCCCAGTTCACATGACCTGGAATTTATTGTTTAATTTAGAATTACTTGATTTGTAAGTGCTTACCCCTTTTTAAAAGCCAAATAAATAGAGCTTATATACAAATTAGCCTCAAAAATATTACCCAGAGACAGAGACATACCAAGACATATTTAGACAGACCCAGTGCAAGATCTAGCTTCAAGTCCTTTTTTTGTTTTTTCCCCTCAGTGTCAGGAGTTAGAGATGGTCTAGATAAGTGTTCCTGAGAGCCCTCATCTCAAGGCACAGGGAAAGAAAATCAAGTTCTAACAAAATGGCCACAGGTCTAAACTACACGACGGCCAGACAAAGCAAAATTTCCTCCTCCAGGGGATCTTCTCGACCCAGGGATCGACCCCAGGTCTCCCGTATTGCAGGCAGACGCTTTAACCTTGGCTCCACCAGGGAAGCCCTTAAATAGAAAAATACAGTCTCTCAGAAAACCTCCTATAGAGACACAGAGCTTCAGATCTAAGCACTAACATCAAAGATTTCAAGGGAGGAAAGAAAACCAGGTTGAAAGAAGAAGGGCGAGGAGGCAGGAGAGGGGGGGAAAAGGGGTGGCCTTACAGACGTCTCCTGCCACCTACAGATGCCCAGTCATTATGGGACATTTCCCTGGGCCTCCAGAGAAGGGAGGACTGGAACTCGGCCCTACTGGAAATCAGACCAGACCAGAACCAGAATTCGAGTTCTCTGCCAAGAGGAGGTGATCAGTCTACAATCCTCAGCTCAGGCTGAGGGCCCTTCGACCAGATTCTTGCGTCCAGGACCAGGGGACCAGAAAAACAGGGAAGGATAGGAAGGGTTAAGGAGAGGAAAGAGAGAGAGAAGGGAAGAGAGATCAATAAAGTCTCTTGTTCCTTACCGGTTGGGGCACTCTGGCCAGTTGTCCACGTCAGGAGGAGACCAGGGACAAAAGGGTCCCGGTTGCAGCCACTGGGTCTGGTCTATTGACAGGCAAGCTGGCCCCTGAGTACCCTGAGTGGTCAGGATGTCAATTTCGGCTTTTTCATCAATAATGATAGATCTTGCGCCCTAGATTTGAAATCAGAAAAATGGTCAGTCATAAGGAACAAAGGAGTAGAAGTTGTTTGCCCCATGATTACAGAGAACACAGGAGACCAAATGAGCACACAAAGAGCAGAGACAGCACCGGCACTCACACAGACACAACAAACAGATAACAAATATACATCGGCTGAGAACAAAGTACTAGGTCTTCCTGGGCCCCCTGTTAACACTTTTCTCCCCTTGAGGTTATCTTACCGGCAAGGCATCCACAGAGCCAGCCGCCTCCTCAGCACGATGCCATGCCTTGGGCTTACCCTGGTCTTCACCAGAGAACAGAGCCAGCCGCCTCCCCAGCACGATGCCAGGCCTCGGCCTTACGCTGGACTTAACCAGAACTAACACCGGTGTTCAGATATCTCTCCTCCTAGTGAGGAAACCCCTTCTGCCGGGAGAGTGTTATTCCTCTCAGTTAAAGGGATCCTGGACGAGCCCCCAAATGTTATGCCCAGAGTCCGAGTCCCCAAAACTGAGAGAATAAGACTTCCACAGCAATGCAAAAGTATAAAGGGGTTTTTATTGCTAGCTTGAGCTAGGGCTCCCGTCTCATCCAGTGCAGTGGAGTCTTGAGAGAGCCCTGAGCTCTGAATCACATCTACTTTTATATAGACAGTTCTTTGTTCCTGTAACAGCATAGCTGATTGGCTAAACCGTAGGTGCAAGCGTGGGACTTTTAAACCTCGCATCCCTATCCGGATTGTCGTGGGCGGGGTTTTCCTGATTGGCTCAGGCCGGGGCTACAGGGATTTCTTCTGATTGGTCGAGCTACACTGCCTGCGGGAGTTCCCAGTGCCTCAGCTTTCCTAGAGACTAAACCTCAGGCCTAGCCTGCCCCAGCTCCAGTTTGGTCCTAACAATAACAGCAAAGGACTATCTAAGAGATGAGTCTTACTAGATGCAGACCTCCATTAACAACCTGGGATTTAACATTTTTTGAAATATCTTTTTCTCCCTAAAGTTATCCTCATTTTTATCAAATATAACCAAATTAAGGCTAGTTTGTTTGTAAAATAGGTCTGTTCTCACTAATTTTGGTCTGATGATTTATATAACCATAATTGATTATGGAATTTTTACTTTGTTGAAACGTTTATAGAGTCTCAGACTGAACTTTTAAAATAAAACAGGGCTGGGAAACTCACACCAAAGGCTTATCACAGATTTTGCCTAACAAATCTAGGTGAATTCTTCCCTTTTTAAGGTCTCAAAAATTTCTTGAGATTCTTGTACCCATGAGATAACCTTCCTAACTCATTTGATAAACTTACTGGAAACCTAAGAATTTCCAATTTTTGGAGGAGTCAGAGAAAAAATATAATTGTTTTGTTTATAACATTTAATTTTACCAAAGTATTGTCATAATTGGTTTGAGAGGAAGGTTTTCCCTACTCCCTGAAAATCTAAGATTCAAACCCATAATTTTTCAGACAGAAACCATAAAAGTTATAAGCATATTTGCTGGTTCATTCAGTCCTTTTGTTAACTTTTGTGAAGTCATCAGGTTTTCCATTAGAATACCAGGACATATCAGAATGTTAAGAACTCCATATAATTTCTAGGATATCTGTATTAGTAACTTTACCATGCATTGTAACATGAGTGGATTTATTACTCATTGATAATCTTTTCCATGTAATTTAACCAACCAAATAAACACAGTTTAATATCTCTCTTTGGGATGTTCCAGGGACCCTCTGAAGCACCCCAAAGTTGGCTAGAGGTCAAAGGAACTTCAAAAGACTTCGATGTAAGAAGTTTTATCAAAAAGATCAATTAAAGGCATTTAGAACATTTGGTCAGATTTAGTCAATGTTGATGGGTGTATCATTTAGCTTGTTGATATGTCACAATGGGGAATAAACACCAAGATTCGAGGTCTAGTGAAAGTCAGCTCCACCATCTTGGACCTAATTGGCTCTAACCAGTTTTCTTACAGCTGTGTCATTTCTAACAAAATCCATTTATCTAACTAATTGTAATCCAATTTTAGAAAATCCTGATCATGCATAACTCTTTTTAGTATTTTTTCATACCTCTTTCTTTCTTTCTTTTTTTTTTCTTTTACTGAAAACACACTTCCTACTTTCCTTTAGCAACCAAGAACTAACTTTTATATTAGCATTTTATAGATTGGTGAACATAAATACCAGTGATAATTTCTAAAACCCTTGCTTTCTTAAAACGTTTTAGGGAGGCACCAAACATTATTCATTTATAGTTCCAAATCTCTTTAGTTTCTCTGTAAAAGGAAATTAGTGTTTAGTAGTAAATGTTTCCAGAGAAGGCAATGGCACCCCACTCCAGTACTCTTGCCTGGAAAATCCCATGGACAGAGGAGCCTGGTAAGCTACAGTCCATCAGGTCACTAAGAGTTGGACACGACTGAGCAACTTCACTTTCACTTTTCACCTTCATGCATTGGAGAAGGAAATGGCAACCCACTCCAGTGTTCTTGCCTGGAGAATCCCAGGGACGGGGGAGCCTGGTGGGCTGCCATTTATGGGGTCACACAGAGTCAGACATGACTGAAGTGACTTAGCAGCAGCAGCAGCAGCAGTAAATGTTTCAAAATCTTATTTTATTTGGAAATGACTTAACTATTCAATAGACTTCCAACACTTTGCACACTTGGCACAACCCTTAGAAATTTACGTTACACCAATCTGGAGAGACGATTTTAGACAGATGTTTCTAAAGAATAATTATTCTCAATAGAGTTTATATAAAAGCTCATATCTCATTTACATTTTTTAGACGTTTCTTCACTCGAGGTAATTTCCTTGTTGACAAACTTGTAACAGATATAATATTTAACTTATATTAAACTTAGGTACAATGAAAATATTCTACTTAATGTTAATTACTCTAAGACATATCTATATTAGGTCAACAAAAAGGCATTAATATCAGGTATTTAATACTGAATATTTCCCAGTTCACATGAACCTGAAATTTATTGTTTAATTTAGAATTATTTGATTTGTAAGCACTTACTTTTTTTTAAGCCAAATAAATAGAGCTCATTTACAAATTAACCTCAAAAATATTACCCAGAGACAAAGACATACCAAGACATATTTAGACAGACACAGTGCAAGATCTAGCTTCATTTTCTAAGTTTAGTCATGAATTAGATTCTACAATATAAAATTTACCAGTTTATTAAAAAAACAGTTGAAATAAATAAAATTTTTAAAGTCTTTTTCCACTTTTCCCTCAGTCTCAGGAGTTAGAGATGGTCTAGATAAGTGTTCCTGAGAGCCCTGGTCTCAAGGCACAGGGAAAGAAAATCAAGTTCTAACAAAATGGCGGCAGGTCTAAACCAAATGGTGGCCAGACAAAGCAAAATGGCCATCAAAAATCACAACAAAGAACACAGAGTTAAAACACACACATATAAACCTGGCAGTCCTCATCAGACACTCCCTTAAGTACAAGAATACAGTCTCTCAGAAAACCTCCTATAGAGACGCAGAACTTCAGATAAAGGAAAATATCTCAGGTCTTCAAAAATTTCAAAGGGAGGAAAGGAAGCCAGGTTGAAAGAAGAAGGGCAAGGAGGCAGGAGGCGGGGGCAAAAGGGGTGGCCTTACAGACGTCTCCTGCCACCTGCAGATACCCAGGCGTTGTGGGACTTTTCCCTGGGCCTCCAGAGAAGGGAGGACTGGAACTCGGCCCTACCGGAAATCAGACCAGACCAGAACCAGAATTCGAGTTCTCTGCCAAGAGGAGGTGATCAGTCTCCAATCCTCAGCTCAGGCTGAGGGCCCTTAGACCAGATTCCTGCATCCAGGACTGTGGGACTAGAAAAATGGGGAAGGATAGGAAGGGTTAAGGAGGGGAAAGAGAGAAGGAAGGGAGAGAGGTCAATAAAGTCTCTTGTTCCTTACCTGGTCAGGCACTCTGGCCAGTTGTCCATGTCAGGAGGAGACCAGGGACAAAAGGGTCCCGGTTGCGGCTGCTGGGTCTGGTCCTTTGTCAGCACATGTATCTCCTCAGACAATTCATTTCCGAGTGTTAGACAAGAGCCCATTTTCGGGCTTTGGAAGGAGTCCGCCTTCCTGCAACAGCTCCACCAAACTTCTTTTGTCTTAGAAAGACTGTTGATTGATTTTCCATGGACAAGAGGACCCTGAGAGATAGGGCTGGGGGCTTACCCTCACAGCATGGCCCAGGTCATCCCTGTCCTCCCCTGACCTGTCTCCCCTCCTGTGGGCCCTAGGGTTCCTCCTACAGGGACCACAGCTCTTAACAGGCTCCAGGGAGGAGGGCCAGTCCAGTTGAGGACAAGTGGACCACGGAGGAACCCGAGTCACAGATCTGAGACCCCACTGGAGAGAGAGTGAGGCTACCTTCCCAGGGTAACTCAGGCGCCAGCCAGTGAAGCGAGCTGGGAGGTCTGCTCCCGGTCGGGGGGGCCTTGCAAGGAGAGCTTGGGTGCAGAATATGGTGGTGGTGCAGGGACTCGCCCAGAGTGGGGAGCCCCTGCACCCCTTCTCTTCTAGGTGCCTGTGACACCCTCAGGGGGAGGGCAGGACTCTGCCCACTCCTCTGGGGAGAAGCAGCCAAGGGTGCCAATGAGCTGCCAAGAGCTGCCTCTTTCCTCCTACCCCACTCTAGGGATTAATGAGAAGAGGGGGTCAGACCCTCTCTGGGTTCAGTAGGATAAGAGCCGCTGGAACCCACCCTTACTTATAGGGACAAAATAGGTGATTAAATAGTTAATCACACTAGGGGATTGTAAGTAGAAAAATGTGGTGGTTTAGTTGCTAAGTCGTGTCTGACTCTTGCAACCCCATGGACTGTATGTAGCCCACAAGTCTCCTCTGTCCATGGGATTCTCCAGGCAAGAAGACTAGAGTGGGTTGCTATTTCCTTCTCCAGGGGATCTTCCTGACCCAGGAATCAGACTGGGGTCCCCTGCATTGCAGGCAGATTCTTTACTGTCTGAGCTATGAGGGAAGCCCAGAAAAATATGGCAGACCCCTATAAATTAATGACCACTCAAGAAAGGAGGTTTGCTTAACCACAAAACCAAGCAGGCTTGCTTAACCACAAAATTATGCAACAGAAGGACGAGACCTGCCCCCATGCAATAAAACAATGAGACCCATGCATGAGACCCACGTCCTGCCCAGAGAGCTCAGTATGTTAATGATCCCCAGGACATGGTCTCTGAACACATAAAAAACAAGAATTAGTGGACCTGGCTTGACCACACAGGGGTGAGAAAACTCCCCAGCTCAGCCTGGAGGAGGAGCTGATGATGGAAGCATGAAGTCAACTCAGACCCACTTCCTGCCCAGTGAGCTCAGTATGTTATGTTAATAATGATCCCTAGGACATGGTCTCTGAACACATAAAAAACAAGAATTCATGGACCTAGCTTGACCACACAGGGGCAAGAAAACTCCCCTGCTCAACCTGGAGGAGGAGCTGATGATGGAAGCATTAAGTCTACTCAAGGAAAAGGTCTTCTCCCCCACCCCACTTTTCCTTTGGTTATAAAACTGTAGCCCACTAAGTTCTTGGGGTATGGCATTTCTTGCCTGCCTCCTTGTAAGCCTCACAACTGTCCTATTCTAGTAAATCACGTATCTACCACTTTACTCTTGTCACTCGAGTATATGTTCTTCGATTCTTTGTCTCGTCACAACAAAGATTTGGAGCGACGGACATTAAAGCCCCTCGGCGAGTCACAGCTCTCAGGTCTTGGATAGACCGTGTTATAGCTCTCAGGTCTCAAATGGATCGTGTTATAGCTCTTAGACAAATCAGTGTTAGAGTTCAGTGTTACAGCTCTATTTTATTTAGAAGATAGCAGGGAAATCCATCTTTGAGGTGTGAGGGCACGTCGACCTAAAGACACGGGGAGAAGAGCGCCCCAGCACGCAGGAGGGAGAGAGAGAGAGAGCGAGCTGGCTTTGGCTCTTCTGTTTATCTCTCCCTGGGCCTGTCCTATGTAAACTGGGCCAGCCAGGAGTGTTGTTTGTCTTACCTGAGGTCCTCACTCCTGTCCTGGACCTTCTTTTGTTTCATTTTCGCAGGCTTTTCCCTTTCTTGTCTGTAGCCACTGCCATTTTGGACTCCTTTTCCCTGTTCTACTTACCTAACACTCTCACTGAATCTCTTTACAGAGACATAAGAGACTGTGGTACTGGAGCTCTTCGGAGTCCCCCTGAAATGACACTGTTGTGGAATCCAGAGTCACAAAACACACCTCGGAGGACACTCAAGACAGTGGAGTACAGTTTATTACGCCAGCGGGTCCAAGGGGAATCAGTTCCCAACAAGGACCCTGATGTTTCTGAGAGGCCCCGTTTTATACCTCCCACTACATGACTGGTTACATGCTAGCAACCTCTTTGTGCATATGATTGAGTTTTACAACAAGTAGGTGCTAGGAGAACAAACAATTAAGATTAAAGGGGGAATGAACAGTGATTATACATCAAGGGGGGATGTCTCTGTGGTTAACCTAACAGGCAGCCTGGCCACAACTACAATTTCCCTTGTCATCTGTAGGGAGGGAAGCCTCCAGGAAACCTGGTTTTCACTAGCAACGGTTTCCTCACTCTCGAGCAGGGTTCAGGCCCAGGTCACATCCTGTCTTTAAGATGGATGACAGGCTTCAGGATGTAGTCTCTCCTGCTTTCCTCACACAGGCCCCAACACCACCATATATAGGTTTCACTTCCAGCCTCTGAGCCCCTCTCCTGCCCTTCCCCAGTCCAGGCCTGGTGGGGCTATCCATGCTCCAAGTCCTGACCCTGGACCTAGTGTGTGTGTGTGTGTGTGTGTGTGTGTGTGTGTTTGTTACGGGGTGGGGGGGAGGGGGCCCCAGATGAAAACCAGGCCTGGGGGTGGGCAGAGCTCAGGGCCATTTTCCCAGGGAGAGCCGATCCCAGGCTCACGTGCCTGCTCCTCTGGCCACCTGTGTCTCCAGTGGCTTCTTTGGCTCCCTGTGCAGGCCCGAGGTGGGGGGCTGTCAGCAGAGGACTTGAGGGTTGAGGGAGAGACAAAGGGAGTGGTCCTGGGGGGACAAGTTAGTTGTCCAGCCCTCAGGAGGAAGCCAGCTATTAGTGTTATGCCCTGTTAGGGCTTCACGGGAGCAGCAACAGGCTCAGCAAGAGATAATAGGCCAAAAATACCTGAGTCATGTTTCCGGGACTTCTGGATAGCCCTAGCCAATCAGGGAGGTCCTCCTCTTTCCGGGACTTCCGGATAGTCCTAGCCAATCAGGGAGGTCCCCCTCAGTGTCCGACCTGAGCCAATCAAGACGAGACTCGAGATTTGAACCGTGCGCGCACCATTTAACCAATCATGTAATGCCAACTAACTTGCGGGACTGCCAGTATATAAGTAGCTGTGAGTCAGAGCTCGGGGCCCTTGTCGGATCCCACTGCACTGGGTAAGACCTGGGACCTGGCTTGAGCTAGCAATAAAACCCCTTTATGCCTTTGCATTGCTGTGGACGTCTTATTCTCTCAGTTCTGGGGACTTGGACTCTGGGCATAACATGCCCAAGTCATGAAATCTCCCAATGACCACCAGGGAGCCAGTATCCGATGCAAAAGCAAGAGAGTTTTTATTACCAAGCTCGAGCTGGGGCTCCCACCAGCACTGACGCAGCGGCTATAGGGGGCCCCGAGTTTTGGGTTACACAGCTTATATAGGGAATATTCAGGTGAAAGGATAACAAAAAGGGGTGTCCAGGCTGAAGGACTACTGATTGGTTACTCTCTTCTATAGGGTTGTGTGTGGATTTCTGATTGGTTTTTTCACTTACATGGTGAATCATCATTTCACAAAGGTAAATCATCACTTCCAAGGTAAATCACCAGCGTAATACAAAGGTAAATCATTACTTCTAAGGTAAATCACAAATAGCACAAATGTGAAGTCAGGAGGTTTAACCTAAGGGCTGATTGGGTCGTGTATATCGGGGCAAGTTTAGGCAATATCCAAAGTCTAAGTCTATTTTTCCGATACCTTTGCAAAAATGGGGTTCTTTTACAAGATGAAGTAGCTCAGGCTCTACATTAGAAGCGTTACCAGGTCCAAGCTCCCTTTGCTCGCCGCACGACAGGCCAGTGAATCCGAGGTGTTGAGGCAAGGAAAACGACTTTACTCGGAAAGCCAGCTGACCGAAAAAATGGCAGGCTAGCACCTCAAGATAACCATCTTATTGGGGTCTGGATGCCAGGTTCTTTTCTAGATCAGAGGGAAAGACGAAATAAGGAACTAAAGTCAAAAGGCAGAGCAGAGAGGGAGAGGCAGTGGGGAAGTAAAGGGAAAGGGTCTTCAGCCTTGTGAAACAGTTCCAAGGGAATGGCCTGCCTTTGGAAGGGGTGTGTTAATCTCTGCTATTCACAGATGAGCAAGGTTGATTTTCTCTCCTGCTGCTGCTGCTGCTGCTGCTAAGTCGCTTCAGTCGTGTCTGACTCTATGCAACCCCGTAGATGGCAGCCCACCAGTCTCCCCCATCCCTGGGATTCTCCAGGCAAGAATACTGGAGTGGGTTGCCATTTCCTTCTCAAGCTGAACAAAGGCACTTCAGTTTATAGTTGGGCAGTGGGTCAGGGTCCTCCAGACAAGCCATTAAGTATCATTATAATAACAAAAGCAACAAAATCAAGTCAAAGAAACAGTTTCCAACATAGAGTCAGAATTGGCTTCCTCCCAAAGGCAATGGGAGAAGGCAATGGCACCCCACTCCAGTACTCTTGCTTGGAAAATCCCATAGACAGAGGAGCCTGGTAGGCTGCACTCCATGGGGTCACTGAGAGTTGGACACAACTCAGTTACTTCATTTTCACTCTTCACTTTCATGCATTGGAGAAGAAAATGGCAACCCACTCCAGTGTTCTTGCCTGGAGAATCCCAGGGATGGGGGAGCCTGGTGGGCTGCCGTCTATGGGGTCGCACAGAGTCGGACACGACTGAAGCAACTTAGAAGCTGCAGCAGCAGCAACAGAATCAAGATTGCCAGGAGAAATATGAATAACCTCAGATATGCAGATGACACCACCCTTAAGGTAGAAAGTGAAGGGGAACTAAAGAGCCTCTTGATGAAAGTGAAAGAGAAGAGTGAAAAAGCTGGCTTAAAACCCAACATTCAAATAAATGAAGATCAAGGCATCCGGTCCCTTTAGGTAGTTAGAATAGGGAAACAGAGTCCAGAATAGGGAAACAGAGTCCAGAATGGTGGTGGCTAAAAGATAAGGAAGAGAAAAGCCAGCGAAAATAGAACAAAGGAAGGTCTGAGGACGGAGTGAGGACCTCAGGTAAAACAAACAACACTCCTGGCTGGCCCAATTTACATAGGACAGGCCCAGGGAGAGAAAAACATATAAAAAGAGGAGCCAAAGCTCTCTCTCTCTCTCCCCTGCCCCAACCCCCAAGTGCTGGGGGTGCTCTTCTCTTCGCACCTCTAGGTCGACATGCCCTCACGCCTCGAAGATGGATTTTCCTGCTATTATCTAAATAAAACAGAGCTGTATCACTGATTTGTCTAAGAGCTATAACACGGTCTGTCGAAGACCCAAGAGCTGTGACACGCCGAGGGGGCTTTCATGTCCACCACTCCAAATCTTTGTTGTGACGAGACAGAACCGAGGAGCATACACTCGCATGACAGCCCCATCACTTCACGGCACATAGACGGTGAAACAATGAAAATGGTGACAGACATTATTTTCTCGGGCTCCAAATTCACTGCAGATGGTGACTGCAGCCATGAAATTAGAAGATGCTTGCTCCTTGGGAGAAAAGCTCTTGTTGTAGCCATGTGTTCCGGAAAACAAACTCACTCAGAAGGACAAGGCAGATACTGGAGTGCAGTTTATTACACCGGCGGGCCCAAGGCAGAGTCTCCTCTTAGCCAAGGACCCCGACCAGTTTTTGTGAAAACCTGATATACCCTAAGTCTAAGTGCCCAAACCCACCTCCCCAAATTCCCTGAAACTAGTCTGAACAAAGGAAAAGAAAGATACAATCAAAGTTAACCCATGGTTCATATGCCTTAAGCCTAGGTAGTTAACAGTGGACAATTATCAATAGGCCTGTGGTCATATCCTGATAAACATAATGGAATTCACCGCTTTGTTCTGTTACAGAGATAATTAGCATATTCTTTTAGGCAACGGAGAGTCCAAGTACAAGTCCTCGTTTATCTGGGGATCTGGTTTTCCATTGGTATGCCATTTCTATAGACACTGGGCACAAAGTTCAGAGTCCATTGGGAGGTTGACCATCCGTGTAGCCTAACGTTCACAGTCTGGCCTAAGATGGAGTCCAGCTCTGTCTGTTTCCTCCTTCATTCCCCTCTCTTGATGCTCGTAACTCGTATTATGAGCATCATTCATAAGGATATATTGAATACACTGTAGAATTCAGGGTCCACAAAGCAGAACTCTCAAGGCAACTATAACAGTGGTAAATACAGTTTTCCACCAATCGCCCTTCACCCAAGATAGGACCGAAGTCCAGAAAGGAATGTTTTCATTTGACATTGCTTTTACCTGGTTTTTCGTGTCATCTAAAGCAGTCGATACATTGCCAGATAAGTCAGGAATGTATGCACAACATTCAACCTTAATTATAGGCCAGGTCCCTCCTTGAGTAGCTGTGAGTATGTCCAAAGCCATTCTATTTTGAATTACCGCTTTTCTCATTTGGATTTGTTCTTCATTTAAGGCTTGGATGGCTTTTGTTCTATCTAGGAGGGCCTGTTTTGTGAAATTAGTCAAGGCCTCTACTTTAATCATGATATCTATTGTCCTTATAGAGGGTATGAATAAGGCAGCAATATACTCATACCATTGAAACACAGATCTTGTCCACCTAGCATGTAAATAAAATAGATTTATTGGGGGTTGTTGTAGGTTAGGCTTTTGTTACACTGGCATTCATATAAAATGTAACCCTATGACCTGAGTCTATCAACTGTAGGTCTGGCTTACACCCAGAGAGCAGGGAGAGATTAAGATTGTGTCCCAGAGAAGAGCAGAGTGGTTTAAAATCTCCTTGGCGGAGAGGTGACAGCCACCAGGGAAGACCGTCCATCACAGACAGAGGCACAGCCCCACGTACCCAACAGCTGGAGGTATTGTGGAAGCTGGCGTAGGAATGTGCGTGCTGATGAGGCCAAGCAGCACGAGCTGACTGTGCGGCTTCATCCTGAAGGGGCTCGTCCAGGACCTTCTTTCCCTCCTTCTTAAGGATGGTCTTAGTCTCTAGAGGGTCAGCGGGGTCCCTCTGGGCAGTCCACTCAGCGTTTTTTGGGTCTGCGTGGTATGTTCTCTTCACCCTCATACGATGGATCCAAGGGGCAATATCTGCAACTTTAACTGCAGTGGGGTAGTTAGAATAACATAAGGGCCCTTTCACCAAGGGGCTAGCAAGTCAAGTTTCCAATCTTTGACCCATACTTGGTCACCAAGCGTAAACTCATGAGTCTGTTCCCCAAGGGGGAACGGCACGCTTTCTTGTACAAACTTAGTGACCCTATTTATTACCTTACCCAGTTCCATCTGCTGTGAAATCCTGTTTCCCCTTACCTGAGGCAAATTTGTTGACACCTCTTTTATTATGGGAGGGGGCCTCTCATACATAATTTCCTATGGAGAATAGCCTTGGGACCGTGGGGTCATCCTGAGTCTGAGCAGAGCCATTGGAAGCAAGTCCACCCAGGAGCAGTCAGTCTCTATGATCCACTTGGAGAGTCTCTTTAAGTATCCGGTTGGTTCATTCCACCATCTCAGAACTCTGGGCCAATATGCAGTGTGCAGTTCCCATTTGATGTTTAAAGTTTTGTTTACTTGTTGTACTAAATCAGCTACAAAAGCTGGGCCAGTGTCTGATCCAGTTCTGGCAGGAAATCCAAATCTAGGAACTATTTCCCTAAGCAGGCACCAGGCTACTTCTGATGTTCTTTCAGTCCAGGTAGGAAAAGCTCCTACCCAACCCGAGAATGTACATACCATGACCAGCAGGTAACAGTAGTGTCGGTGAGGTTTCATTTCAGTGAAGTCCACTCCCAGGTGTTCAAAGGGCAGCGTGCCTTTCAGCTGAATACCCGGAGGCTTTTGTCTGAATACCCGAGAGGCAGCATTAACCTGTGAGCAGGCAGCATGGCCTAGGTGGGTCACTGGGTGTGTTTGGCTTACCAGAGTGTGTGCCAGCTCTTCCGGTACCAATAATTTGCCACTTGGCAATTCCCACCATCCCTTTTCAGTCTTGATGGCCCCTTCCGCTCTGGCTAACCTGACAGCCGTTGTCCTTGTTTTATCAGGCTAGTGCTATCAGTATACAGGACCCAACTAGGGTCTGGAACCTTGTGTCCTTCTTTAAAACAAAACCCAGATACCTTACCTCCTCCTTGCAGATCTGTGCCTTCTTCTTTGACACCCAGTAACCCACTCCAGTGTTATTACCTGGAGAATCCCAGGGCCGGGGGAGCCTGGTGGACTGCCATCTATGGGGTCGCACAGAGTCAGACACGACTGAAGTGACTTAGCAGCAGCAGCAGCAGCAACCTGCTTCTGTCAGCAACTGGAAGCAGTGTTTTTGTCCCTTCCCAACATTTTTCCTTGGTCTCAGCAGCCAGCAGCAGGTCATCCACGTATTGTAGGAGCCAACATCCATATTCTTTTGGATGGAATGAGTCCAGGTCAGAAGTCAAGGCTTTCCAAAAGATGGCTGGGGAGTTCTTAAACCCTTGTTGGGGAGTCCAGGTGAGCTGTTGTTTGGTGCCTCCGACTGGATCTTCTCATTCAAAGGCAAAGATGGGCTGTGATGCTGGGGCAGGACGTATGCAGAAGAAGGCATCCTTGAAATCTAGGCAAGTATAAACTTTAGTCCTCAGCTGGAGGAGGCTAAGTAATGTATAGGGGTTTGGAACAGTGGGGTGTAGAGTCACAGTAGCCTGATTGACTAGCCTGAGATCCCGTACAGGCCTATAGTTCTGTCCTCCTTCCTTTTTGATTGGCAGGATCGGCATATTCCAAGCCGACTGGCACTCTACTAGAATGCCCGCTTGTTTCAGTCTATTGATGTGGGGCAGTATGCTGGCCCAGGCCTCTATCGGTAGCAGGTACTGGCGTTTTCTAACCAGGATGGTGCCTGGTTTGAGTTCTATTATCACTAGGGCTTGATGTTTAGCCAACGTCGGGGGAGGGAGGGTTGTCTTCCACTCAGACCTCAGGGAATAATTGAGTTAGCTCTCTCTCATGCTCTTCCGGCCCACCCGGTTCTTCCTTCGGAGGCTCATGCAATCTCCACTCATCATGGGGTGGTATTGAGAGAGAGAGCAAATAAGTCATAGTGCCCATCCAGAAGGGGGGCCTCTCCTCAGGGGAGAAAGTCACCTGTGCTCCTAGTTTGGAGGGCAAGTCTCTTCCCAACAGGGGTACTGGGCACTCAGGAATGTAGAGGAATTCATGAATCACTTGGTGCCCTCCAATCTGACATTTTCTGGGCTGGCAAAACGATTTAATCATGTCTTCTCCCGATACCCCAGTCACAGCAGTGGTCTTTTTGGACAGTGGTGGCACAGGTTTTGTTACTCCCGACAGTTCTGCTCCTGTATCCGCCATGAGGTCAATGTTTTGGTCCCCCACTTCTAAGGTTACCATGGGCTCTCGGGGACCTGATATCTCTGGGCCCCGGCAGCCCTATTTAATTTCCAAAGTTAGCAAGCCCCCCACCTGCGGGAGCTTCCTCTTCCTTCCTTGCTTTAGGGCATTCATTCTTCCAGTGACCAAAAGCTCAGCACTGGGCACACTGGTTTGGCTGTAACGGGGCCTGGGGCCTCTGTTGGGACTGGTTGAAGGACCGTCCTGTCCCTGGGGCAGAGGAGGTTTTCCAGAGGGCCCGAGATAGACTTTCCCAGAGCAGCAGCTAGAATTGAAAATCTCTTGTCTGTTCTCTTTCATTCCCTCTGGCTCTCTGGCAGAGCGTCAGTTCAGTTCAGTCGCTCAGTCGTGTCCGACTCTTTGCGACCCCATGAATCGCAGCACGCCAGGCCTCCCTGTCCATCACTAACTCCCAGAGTTCACTCAGACTCATGTCCATCGAGTCAGTGATGCCATCCAGCCATCTCATCCTCTGTCATCCCCTTCTCCTCCTGCCCCCAATCCCTCCCAGCATCACAGTCTTTTCCAATGAGTCAGCTCTTCGCATGAGNCATCCGTCGAGTCAGTGATGCCATCCAGCCATCTCATCCTCTGTCATCCCCTTCTCCTCCTGCCCCCAATCCCTCCCAGCATCACAGTCTTTTCCAATGAGTCAGCTCTTCGCATGAGGTGGCCAAAGTACTGGAGTTTCAGCTTTTGCATCATTCCTTCTAAAGAAATCCCAGGGCTGATCTCCTTCAGAATGGACTGGTTGGATCTCCTTGCAGTCCAAGGGACTCTCAAGAGTCTTCTCCAACACCACAGTTCAAAAGCATCAATTCTTCAGCGCTCAGCCTTCTTCACAGTCCAACTCTCACATCCATACATGACCACAGGAAAAACCATAGCCTTGACTAGATGGACCTTAGTAGGCAATGTAATGTCTCTGCTTTTGAATATGCTATCTAGGTTGGTCATAACTTTCTTTCCAAGGAGTAAGCGTCTTTTAATTTCATGGCTGCAGTCACCATCTGCAGTGATTTTGGAGCCCCCAAAAGTAAAGTCTGACACTGTTTCCCCATCTATTTCCCATGAAGTGATGGGACCGGATGCCATGATCTTCGTTTTCTGAATGTTGAGCTTTAAGCCAACTTTTTCACTCTTCACTTTCACTTTCATCAAGAGGCTTTTTAGTTCCTCTTCACTTTCTGCCATAAGGGTAGAAAGAGGAACTGGCATAAGAGGAATTGGCAGAGCGTAGTCTCTGCTTGATTCCAAGGTCTCCCTCCCCTTTCTGTCAGTACTCACCGGGAGAGGAGGGTATAACTTGGGCGGTTCAGCTGGAGCCGGTTCCTGGAAGTGTTGGCCAGAGGCTTCTGCCACCGGGGATCAGAGCTCACCTAGGTGGCAGCTCTACGACCTCCAGGAGAGCTGGCGGAGGAGCAGGGACTGCTGCAGGAACTTTACCTGGCCCTGGATTGGGCATTAAGGCGGCCTCCGGTCCTGGTGGAGCACAGGGCCGGTGGGTGGGTCGTCATCCACTATGGGGGAGGGGCAGGTCATCCTTGTCCAAATCCTGCCGGATCTCAGAGGGAGAAGGGGGATCAGCGTGTCTTCACCTGCCGGTCAGCAAGGCCGAACCAGAACACCATGTGGTCCAAGACTATTTCTCTCTTAAAGTCTGTTCTGCCTTGGTGGGCTTGATCAGGTGCGGATGAAAACACAGATGGGTTAAATACCCCATGTCCCAGGCCGTCTCCCAAAACCCAATTCATACTCACTTATGTATCCCCCTCCTTCTAGCCTGACAATTCCAAGAGGGTCAAGAATTTCACAGCAGATGGGACACCTCCAGGGGGAGGGCAGAATATGAGCATACAGGGAAAAGTTTCCTATCCTAAAAATCCCCTGGCGATCACTGGTAATAATTTTCCCTGAGATGGCGTGGACACACCTCCTAAATGACCTTTGCAAATTCCCTTCCTAAGCCCTAGTACACTCATGGACGTGTATACAAAGCAATCACCCTCTGCCTATTCCAGGCTCCTGTGGGTTTGTGCCCCTTCTAGTCCCTCCCAGGGGGGTGATCAGGCCCCCTCTTCACCCTGAAGAGGTGGGTTCCTCCTCACCTGAGTGCTCAGTTTCCCCGCTGCTGTCCACTACCTGCTAACGTGAAAGGTCTGGCCGTTGAGATGCAGAATCCTTCCAGAAGGGCGAGGTGTCTTCCCCCCTCTAGAAGATTCATGTCACAAGGCCTCGGAATAGTCCCAAATGGGACTTGTCTCCTCCAAGTGAGGAGTTTCCCGGCCAATGCACCAAATGTTATAGCCATGCATTCCAGGAAACAAACTCACTCAGAAGGACAATGCATATAGTGGAGCGCAGTTTATTACACCAGCAGGCCCAAGGCAGAATCTCCTCTTAGCCAAGGACCCCGACCAGTTTTTGTGAAAATCTTATATACCTTAAGTGTACTTGCTCAAACCCACCTCCCCAAATTCCTAGTCTGGACAAGGTAAAAGAGAGATATGATCAAAGTTAACCCATGATTCATGTGTCACAAGACTAGATAAACAGTGGACATTTATTAATAGGCCTGTGGTCACATCCCGATAAACATAATGGAATTTACCACTTTGTTCTGTTACAGAGATAATTAGGATATTCTTTTAGGCAAAGGAGAGTCCAAGTTCAAGTCCTGAGATTCTTTTACCTGGGGATCTGGTTTTCCATTGGTATGCCATTTTTTTTTTTTTTAATTTTATTTATTGGCCGCACTGCACGACATGTGGGATCTTAGTTCCCCAACCTGGGATCAAACCTGTGCTCCCTGCATTGGAAGCCCAGACTCCTAGCCACCAGACCACCAGGCAAGTCCCTGGTATGCCATTTCTACAGACACCGGGCACAAAGTTCAGAGTCCATTGGGAGGGTGACCATGCGTGTAGCCTAATGTTCGCAGCCAGCCTAAGATGGAGTCCAGCTCTATCTGTTTCCTCCTTCACTATGACCAACCTAGATAGCATATTAAAAAGCAGCGTCATTACCTTGATGGACCTTCAGGCTAACCCATGTCCCAACAGCTCCCATACCGAGAGCACCCGCCACCCGCACTTGGCACCCAGACCTTAAATGCTTTCCTTCCCAGGACTGTCACAGGTTTCTTCAAGGGGCTGTCCTCCCACGTGCACCCTCTACTGAAGCTCCTTGTTGTTCCGTCCCTCAGTCATGTGCGACTCTTTGAGACCCCATGGACTGCAGCACCCCAGGCTTCCCTGTCCATCACCAGCTCCCGGAGCCTGCTCAAACTCATGTGCACTGAGTTGGTGATGCCATCCAACCACCTCATCCTCTGTCATCTCCTTCTCCTCCTGCCTTCAGTCCTTCCAAGCATCAGGGTCTTTTCTGCTGAGGTTATTTCCTTTTTATTCAGGGGTCCTAGAAAGTGCCTGTGGTCGTGGCTCAGAGAAGGGAGTCCCGCTATGCTGTGGCTTAGTCACTAGCCCAGGGGACAGTCTGGTGTGTCCTACCCTGCCTGCCCCAGACCGAGGGGAGCCAGGCAGGGGCCAGAGGAACTCTGAAAGCTAGGGCAGAGCAAAGTCAGGTCCAGCCATAGCTGCTGGGCATCCAGGGTCATGAGACAGCCCTCGAGTGAGAGGCCCTAGCCAGCAGGTTGGGCCCTTGGAAGCCACAGACGAGCAGCAGCAAGGCAATGCAGGTGATATTAAGATTGGGGAGGAGGGGGTGCCGAGTCCTCCCTGGCCTGGGCCGTGGGCACCAAACAGGCATCTTGGGAGGAGGCCAGATGCTGGGCAGGACTGTCCACCTCCCTGCAGCCAGTGGGTTCAGGGCTCCCTGGGAGGGGCAGGCGAGGGGGCAGGGCCGGACCAGACGGAGCTGAGTTTGGCTGCAGGGAAACGCAGGCATCAAATGGGTTCCTGAGCGCTGAGACTGGGGAGTCTGGACACCTGACCACAGTGTGCCTGGACTGGACAGCGCGGCGCCTGGGCAGATGCCCGGGGGTGGGGTGGGGTGGGAGGGAGAGAAAGTCCTGAGCAGAGCCTGATCGTTCCCGCCTTTCCCCTCCCCTCCCCTCCCCTTCCGCTCCTGGGGCTCCCCTGCCCCTCCCCTCCCCACCTGCCCTCTCTCAGGCTGTGGGAAATGGAAACTTAGAGCCCTGGGCTCCTCCTCCTGCCCCTCCCCCACCCAGCCCCGCGCAGCCTTCCTCCACTCCTGCAGAGTCTGGGCCTCCTAGCCGCCCCCCGTTGGGGAGGGGCAGCAGAAATCGAGAGAATCATCAGCTGCTTCCGGGAGGTCTCCAAGGGTCACAGTCACCAGGAGGCTTCGAGGCTCTGAGCCCTGCTTTTCATCTCGCGGTGTAGTTGTGGGTAGAGTAATAACAGACTATTATCACCTGCAAAATAGTCTGTGCACAGAGATGAAAGCTGAGGTTAGCATGCGTGGGAATAGAGCATTGGTTACATAGCTGTCCTTCCACTGCCCTCTGCCCTGCGCTCCCGGTGTCCCCTGACTGTGATGGTCATGTCCAGCTGGGCATCTTCCTCTGGCCTGGCCTGTGTTTCAGGACTCAGTCAAGAGTGGGGTCTTCAGTGCAGAAGGAATCCAGTGGGAGGCAGAGGGACAGGAAGGACAACGGCTTGTTAGTGTGGGCCACTGGGCGGAGCACTGCCATCGGGGCTGGGTGGGCTACATTGTATATAATGTAGAAGAAGTTGGGAAGGGAAAAAAGGCCATCTTCTTACTCATTCTTGAGTAGATCTCCAACTTTCCTCACCAGCTTCTCCTCCAAGTCTGGCAGGGAAGTCTTCTTGTTTCTACATTGTTGAACTGGGATTGTCCTGGTGCTATGGAAATGTGCAAAAAGGCCAAAAAGGTGGTCACTGTCAACTACAAATTGGCACTCTCTGTCTCCAAGGATTAAAGCATGTGCTGCTGTGGCTGCTGACCTCCAACACTCCCTGAAGGAGTTTACATCGGAGATCAAGAATGAGGCATTCTGTACCGTCGGGAAATTGGCACATCTTCAGTAAGATGTTTTCAGGAGCTGATATTATCAACCCAGTTCTTGCATCTCCTCATATCTGGAAAAGCACTAAATTCCCTTGTGGTGACATCTGCTTCTCATGACTAGCGAAGCCTGCAAAAATATGTGCTTGATTGCAGGATCTCCCTTTCACCAAAATCACATATATATTGATCTTTCCCCGCTTGCCTCTTTGGAGCAGTTTCTCAGAGCTATCTGAGGTGCTGTCTCCTGGGCTGCAGTCCTCATTTTGCCCCCAATAAAACTTCACTTGAAACTCTCACGTTGTGCATTTTTTTAAAGTCGATTTAACAGGATGTGAGTCTCATTCCACCATTGTTTGGGGACATGTCTTGTGCTTCTGTTGTGTGGTTTGTTGCTAAGCAAGCCTGCTTTCTTGAGTGATCATTAACTTACAGAGGTCTCCCATACTTTTTTCTTTACTTGTGGTCCCTTAGTGGGAGTAACTATTTAATCACCTACTTCATTTCTTCACTCTGTCCCTGTCACCACCACTGCCCAGCCTTGCTGGTCTCAAAACAGGAGGGAAGTGGGCAGGGCACAAGCTTTAAAAGGATGACATAGCCCAAAGTGAAAGTGTTAGTCGCTCAGTCGTGTCTGACTCTTTGGGACCCTATGGACTGTAGCCCACCAGACTCCTCTGCCCATGGGATTCTCCAGGCAAGAATGCAGGAGTGGGTTGCCATACCCTTCTCCAAGGGATCTTCCCAACCCAGGGATAGAACCTGAGCCTCTTACATCTCCTGCATTGGCAAGTGGGTTCTTTACCACTAGTGGCACCTGGGAAGCCCTGCAGAACTCAGACATATTATCATGTATTCCCCTTGAGGAGGAACTAGGACCCTGCTTTATATTATCACTGCACTCTTGTTTGACTGCTTTTCCTCTGTCCCAGCATTCCTTTGTCTCCTTAATCACTGATTACTGACCATGTTCAAGGGCAAGCTGTGTGGCCAGGGTTAGATCACAAAATGGCTTTTCTTATGTCAAGAAAGCCATTCCTGACTCTTTCTCCAGGGACTCTCTAACCTACCTGCTTACACAGTTTCAGTCTTTTTCCGGGACTTTGCTGAGGACTCTAGCCTGGGAAACGGCCTCTCAGTAGCTCTGAGGAAATGTTCTGAAAAGGTAGGGGAGAAGTAGAATCTACATGAATTTTTTCGATTGGGAAATACAGGTAGTCAACTGTTGTCGTTGTTCAGTCACTCTTTGCAACCCATGGACTGTAGCCCGCCAGGCTCCTCTGTCCATCGGACTCTCCAGGCAAGCACAGTGGAGTGGGCTGCCATTTCCTTTTACACATACCTACTAGCCGGCTGCTAATTAGAGAAAGGAAATGTCTCAGAACTCAGAGCATGGCACCAGGCCCCTCACCCACAACAAGCATTGAGATAACGTTGCCACCAGGTGAGTCATCCTGGGCCATTAAATGATTGATAGAATCTTGAAGAAAGGCAGATTTCCATACAAATATATAGTTTCATTAACACAGATTAGGAGAACATTTCTATGAGTAAAACATACTGGTTTGTTGAGTCATTATTGGTTCTGAGTCTTAGGTGGAACCAACTTGAAGAGAGTCTAGGGTAAATACATAGTTCATTAACATAGCTTAACATAGCTTAAGGAAAACATTTCCATAACAAAAATGCATTGGTTAGCTCAAGGTTTAAGAAAAGTTAAGTTCAGTTGGAACCAGGTATCATCATGGCAACAGAGAATTTAAAAATAAACCCCCTTTCAATTTTATATGGAGAAGGGAAAAAATCTGACACTTGTAGTTTGTTTCCTCCTGCTGCTTAAGAGATAAAAACGTCTGACATTTGAGGCCTATTTCCTCCGGGCCGCTGGACTTCCTCCCTGTGACCCTCACACCTTCACTATCTCCCGGAGCTTGTCCGATGAGTCGGTGATGCCATCCAACCATCTCGTCCTCTGTCATCGCCTTCTCCTGCCCTCAATCTTTCCTAGCATTAGGGTCTTTCCCAACAAGTTGGCTCTTCGCACCAGGTAGTTTACAGCTAACCACAAAAGACAGACATCTCGTGTTAATGATTTTAGTGCTTTCTACGTATGGGAAGATGCAAGAATTGAAATTTTTCCTTAGACTCACATCTTAGCTATCTAGGGGCGCACGTCCAAAACATAGGCTTCTTCCTGTTCTCCCCATTGGATGGCTGCAATTTAATCCTTGTGGAACTGGACTGGTGGGGAGCAGCATTCTGATTCTGCTTTTTTTTTTTTTTTACTGCACTGGGTAGTGTGTGAAATCTTGGTTCCCCAACCAAGGATCAAACCCGTGCCCCTTGCAGTGGATGTGCAGTCTCCACCACTGGACCACCAGCGAAGTCCTTGAGCTTTCTGCTTTTAGGGCTCAGGACTCCAGGGGTAACCAGCATTCCTGGGGGACACCCTGATTTCTTCTCCTTTGTTTGCTGCTGTTTTGGTTTTTAATGCTGGTCTGACCCCTAAATGAATCTCAACATTTTTACCACCCCAGAGTCTCAACCAGACTGCTGTAATGTGCTTCTAGATCCTTCCACAATACGTAGGCTGGGCCTGGATCTCCTTCCCCTCCCATCCTGCTGGACCACCCCGATTTCTCAGGGCAGACTCCTCCTCCTGCCCTTCCCTGGAGCTCTGTCATCGCCTTGGTGCTCAACCTCAAGTGTTGGCTGGAGTCTTTCTTGGTGGCAACGAGGACACTGCCCTTGTGGGTGTCACAGGGCCCGTCTGTGCCAAGCTGCTCACCTTCCCCGTGACCAGGGCCCACGACATGGGCCAGAACCCGAGCCCCACAGTGACCACTGCCCTGCCCTGCTGCACAGTGATCCTTGGACTTTGGACCCAAGCACATAGGAGCTCCTGGCCGGCCTGGGCCGAGCTCTGCCATGTTCACTCCCACCACCCTGCAGTCCTGGATCCACTGCTCCTGGGCCACCAGCCTAATCGAAGAATCCCCTTGGCTTAGAACTCAGGCCCACTGCAGACCCTGGGGGTCCATGGCTGGCCAAAGACCACAGTGGGGCTTGCCAGGGAGTAAGCATAAGCTCAGGGAGCAGCACCTGAGCCCTTCTCCAGGGTAGTCCCTCCCACACACCTTTGGGACAGGGGCCTTGCTCCCCCTTACTCAGCTCTTGCGTGCCTCCCCCCACCCATCCATGCTGTGTCCTTTGTAGCCCGACTGGCCCAGATAGCCCTACCCAAGTCCCAGAACGTGTGGGGTGGTCTCCTCCCTTCCAATCCCATCCCTCCCTCTGTAGGGTCCTGCCTCCCACCTAGAATTGGGCTGACCACCTCCTTTGCCCTGCCCCAGTCTCCCTGTCCAGCCCAGTCCTGTCCTGAGGATCAAATGATCCCACCCAGCTGAGGGCAGCTACCTCTGAACTTGGGTGACCCCTCTCCCCAAGGGCCTCCAAGTGGGCTTCAGGGTAGAGCCCCATCACAGGGAACCATCAGACCCCTTTACACCTGAGGCTCTGGAGCTCTGCTGCCCCCCTCACTAGGACCCCGACGGGAAGGGTTATCTCAGGCTGAGGGCCACAGCAGAGCCAGAAAGGGTGGAAACATGTTTATTTGAGGCAACGAAGCAGCAGGAGTGTGGGGTGGAGGGAGGGGGTGGGCAGCTGTGGGATCTGGGACGGGAGCAGATTCCTGGGTCAGTAGTCTAGACCTGGGAACAGGGGAAGCCCTGTCTCCCCAAAGGCCACCCTCTAAGTGAGTGAAATGACAAGGACATGTGCAGAGATACCAGGGACCGGGGCTCTGTGCTGGCGCTTGGGGCTCCAGACATGCTTCTGACCCCCACCCTTCCCCCAAACACACTCACACATGCCCAGCTGGGCGCATGGACCACACACCTTCCGCACACAGCACATCTTCTGCACTTGGGGGTAGGGAGGGCCTGGGATTAGGAGCCCCTCCCAGGGTGTCCCTGGGACTTGGTTCTGACTCCCAGACTGTCAGGCTCTGTTCCCAGGTTCCCCTGGCATGGCTGACCTGGAGGTAAGGGGAGCTGGCAGCTGTGGGTACAGGGGCGAGGCGGGCCTGTGGGGACCCAGGGCTGAGAAGGTGGGACTAGCAGGGTGAGGAGTCAGAGGCAGTGGCTTTGAGATCCTCTTGGGTCTGGGCTTTCCTTCCTTCCTGAGCTTTGGGAGCCTGGGCTGGGCAGTCAGGGTCCAAACCGCAGCAGAGCTGCCAGCAGGCTGAGCAGGAGCCCCAGGCCCAGCACGGGGGCGCTGGCCCGCGGCCCGCGGCCGGCCGCACTGATGTTGCACAGGAAGCTCTGGCAGCAGGATGTGTCCATGGACGCCAAACCGAAGTCGAGGTTCGTGGAGCCACAGATCGGAGAGCAGAACTTGTACAGGGAGTGGCCAAAGTGCACCACGTTCTCTGCGCCACCAGAAACGAGGCTGTGAGTGAAGGAGGGGTGGGGGGATTGGCGGGGGAGCCTGGCCACCCAGCACCCGCACTCACTGATGCCGGCGGATGCAGAGACTGTCACACAGTAATTGTCGGTGTCGGAGCAGATGGTTGGTTTCAGGCAGTTCCAGTTGCTTTCCTTATTCTCGCAGGCGAAGCACACCAGGGAGTGGGCTGCAGGGGAGGGACGCAGTTTCATGCCGAGAGTCTTCTGGTGGCCCCCCCCAGCCCTGACCCAGAGGCTCGAGGGCACCCCCTCTTGCACAGGCACTGATGGGGCCCCTATGGCACGCGGGCCCCAGGCTGGAGACCCGGAAGGGCAAGGACACCAGACCCTGGCACTGGAGGGGCTCCAGTGATGTCCAAGTGTCAGGGCAGGCCTGAGGCCTCCAGGGGAGGTGGGGGGTGGGGGGGTAGTGAGTGGCACCAGTGACACGGCCACGGCCAGCTTGGAGGCCTGGGGCCCGGGGCATCTCACCTCGCTCCACACCCAGGAGGGCAGCCAGCAGCAATGGCAGGAAGACCTTCATTCCGGAGGGATAGGTGTCTGTCTGGGCTCTCAGGAAGTTGCAGTCAACCTTGCTCCAAAGAGATGGCGTGCTGGGGGTCAAGCCTTGCTTCTCCCAGTGGGGTCAGAGCTGTTGGCCCTGGGGGACAGTTGGCGACCCCACTTTGTAGATGGGGGGCGGGAGGAGCCAGAAGCAAGGCCAGTGTGCAGATGGTCTTTCTGCTTCATTCTGAACCCACCCCTCACTCAGCACAGACTCCTGGCTGACACCCTTCCCCAAGTCTGTGGCACTTGTTGCTGGGAGAGGGGGTCTAGAGGTCAGATAAGGGAACTCATTAGGGTTTTCAGAATCTCCCAGAAAGGGAGGCCAGGGGAGTGGGCCCTGCCTGTGGGCCTGGCAGTGTGGGTGAGACAGGCTAGGACCTGGGATCCTCTACCAGAGCGCTTAAGTGAAGTGAAGTCGCTCAGTCATGTCCCCGACTTTTTGTGACCCCATGGACTGTAGCCTACCAGGCTCCTTTGTCCATGGGATTTTCCAAGTGGATTGCCATTTCCTTCCCCAGAGGATCTTCCCGACCCAGGGATTGAACCCAGGTCTCCCGCATTGTAGACAGATGCTTTACCGTCTAAGCCACCTGGACAAACGTCCCAGTGAGCAACACAATACAAAGAAACTGTAAGTGACTAGAAATAACAATGCCTATGCACACCTTGGGCAAAAGGATACAAGAAGTCACAAACAAACTACATTTTGGAGGTGCTGGGAGAACAGCAGGGCAGTGTTCAGGACCCCCCCACAGCACCACCAAGCAGTGGGACTGACCACCTAAACTATGCCTCCTGCCTCCCCCCACAGACACGCCCCTGTTGTCACTCCGTTTCAGGACTGAAGCAGCTCCTCTCCGGGAGCCGGTGAGGCACCTGCTTCTTGCTTTTGCTTCCTTGTGCTGCAGTTCCAGCACCTATAAAGCCTTGTTTGGAATTTTCGTCTGGCCTCTTATCAATTTCTCGAGGTCAAGGGCCCTGGAGGGATGGTGGCTGGTAATATGAGCTGATCTGCATCCAGAACTTTCCATGGGACCAGCTCCCTGCCTGTCATGGAGTCCCAGAGCTGGCCTGGGGGCATAGGGCT
This sequence comes from Redunca redunca, assembly GCA_006410935.1. NCBI lineage: Eukaryota > Metazoa > Chordata > Mammalia > Artiodactyla > Bovidae > Redunca > Redunca redunca. The sequence continues at coordinate 84,050 of SJYQ01004657.1, forward strand.
TATTTAGCTGAGCATCCGCCTGGGCAGCTTCTGTGCTGGGGGAGCCGGCTGAGGGCTCTCCCATTTGTCCAGGGGCAGCACTGAAGACAAGGACCCCAGAAGCATCTGCTGCTCTTGGTGGCTGGGGGGGGAGGGGGCTCAGGGCAACCCAGCAGTATGCCACCAGTCACCCCAGTGGGAATAGGCCCAGGCTCAGGGGACGGGGGTGAGCCCCTGGGGGCTGGCCAGGACACTCCTTTGGGCAAAGATGCTTAGCAGCGGGTGGAGAAAGCTCTCAGAATGTGACCAGCTGGGGTTCTGGACTTCTGTTTCAGGCTTGGTGTGGGAGGAGCAGTCTGGTGCTTTCTGCAGGGGAGAGCTGTGGGTGGGGGAGGGCGCTAGTTCCTAGGCACTGGGAGAAAGGAGAATGCCAAGGAGAGGACAGATTTTGGGAGGGGCTGGCAGAGACCCCGAGAATGGGCTTCAGGTCTCTCTTGCCCAACTCTGGGCAAGGCCTGAAGTCCAGGGGCGCAGAGAAGGAGCCACAGATGTCCAAGAACAGCGCCAAGGCCCCCTGGGGCCTGTGCCCGGATCCAGGCAGTTCAGGGAGGAAGGAATCTCGGTCTGCTCCTCCATAAAGTAAGAATCCCGCCGGAGGAGCTCCGAGCGGTCCTGAAGGAAGTTCTGGTGCCCACAGCCGCCGGCCCCGGCTGGCACGGCCAGCATCATCACTGACTGCTGCCAGGTCCCCCCCTCCCCCCCGACCCCAAGCAGGCTGAGTCCAGGCACTGGACACTAACGTATCCACACTAGTGGGGTCAAGCGGAAGGGAGCCCTGAGAGGAGCCAGTGGGTTTGTGGGGGTGGGGTTCGGCCAATCGCGGACTGTGCACTTCTCTGCCAGGCGCACGGACCGGGCTGACCTCCATGCAAGAGAGGTAGGAGCGGGTCCTGGGCCCCAGGGAAGGAAGGGCGGCCCAGCGCAGGGAGTGGGCTTCCTAGGCAACTCCAGTGCTTGCATAATTTATGCCAAACAAGGTGCTTTCACCTCTTCCAGTGGCAGGCTCCCATCCCGTGGTCACCCTCCAGGGCAGTTAACTCTCTCCTTCCTGCCAGCCGCCAAGATCCCAGCTCTCTCAAGTCTGGAAGGCTGACTCTCCCCAGTTTCCACGTGAGGGGTCGTGGGGGAACCTAGAGTTGGGCGATGGGCCCCCGGCGCCTGCGCAACCCTGCACTACCCAGCCCCGGAGGGCGCCCGCTGCAGTCTCCGTGCGCTCCCGCCCTCGTCCGTCGGAAATATTGGGGAGGGCAGGGGAGCGGGGAAACAGGCGGGCAGGCGAGCCCTGGGGCCGGGCCGCTCGCAACCGCGACCCCCAGCCTCCCTCATGCAAGCTCCTCCCGCCTGCCCAACGCCCCACTCGCCCGCTCCCCCTCCGCGCCAGGGAAGGCCCCATACCCGCGCCCCCGCCCGCCGGGGCCGGCCGGGCCCTGACTTACCGCTAGCGGACGCAGGTCCCCGGTCTGGAGGCGCAGCCCAAACTGCCTCGGAGCCGGAGCCCGCCGCAGCCTGCAGTCCCGGCCGGAGAGGCGGTGCTCGAGCGCGAGAGGCGCGGCTTGGCGCCCGGGCCCCGCCCGCCGGCCCCGCTTCCCAGCGCAGCGCCAGCCGCCGCGGTTCAGTCTGGTCCCCCGGGAAGGGGGCGGGGGCGTCGCGCGCACTCCCGGCAGCCGGGGCAGGGGTGGGGGAGGCCCACAGGTGGCCCGACATTTTCCGGTGGAACACAGGGGAGGGGAGGCGGCCAAGGAGGCCGAGGCGGCGATGCCCAGAACCCCCTTTTCAGAGTGGGGTGCGGGCGACCAGGAGGCTGAGAGGAGGCCTCCCCCGCGCCGGCCGTCAGCAGTCCCATGGTGGGGGGAGGTGACAGGACGAGGATCCAGGGGTGGAGGAGGGGGTTTCGGGGCAGTGGTTGTGGACCACAGTGCGGACCGGCTGGAGATCCCGGCCCCACCGGCGTCTAAACCCTCCGCCCAGGAGGACTCGTGAGCCTCCTGGGTGCTCCGCTGCAGCCGGCTGGGGTGGGCTGGGTCCCAAAGCCAGCCGGTCCCGACCCTCCCTGCGGAGCCTAAAGGCCCCGGGCCATCCTTAGTGAAGTGGGCTCTCCTGGGTTTGGCGTCAGTGCCTTTCTGGTGTTCTGATTCAGGTGCCATTAACTGCCTTTCTTTACAACCGTTCACAGAGCATCCACGGTGTGCGGCTCTGGCCTGGCCCGGCCCGACGCCTCCCGGGCCTGTGAGCCAGGCCAGCTTCTGCAGTTGCCCTGGTCCTGCTCCTGCTTGTCCCAGGTGGGGATGGAGACCCGCACGGCCTGCCTGCCTGCACTGGGGCTGCCAGGTGGAGGCCCCCCCGCCCCCACCAGGAGTCACACTTTTTACTTTCACAGCATATTCCCTGTTGGAGCTGTTGTGGGTTTTTTTTTTTTTTGGCACCTGACCTTTTCTTGCACCCTTTCTGGGTGACATTTGTGGTGACGGGGTTGGGGGGTGGGGGTAGGGCACAGGAGAAGTGGCCTCTTAACCATACACCCGCGGGGAGAGGTGGCAAGAGGGAGGGGCTGAGGCAGGATGGCAGGGTGGTCAGGATGGGGCAGGGTGGGAAGAGGGACCCTGTAGAGGGGCCCAGTCCTCTGGGTAGGATGGGGGTATACCACGTGGGGGCACCACGTGATTATGCGTGTATGTGAGTGTGTGTGATTGTCTGGTGAGTGGGCTGTGTGTGCAGAGTTCTGCCGGGGTTTCGCTTCTTCTGTGGTCTTCTGTGATGTCCAGGTGACAGGAGAGTGGGACAGATCAACTTAGAGAGGCTTCTGGGGCTTTTTCCTTAGAGGCTGAAGGTGAGGCTCTGTGTGTCCTGAGATGTCACAGTTCAGGTATGATGACATCCTTGGGAACTACACAGCACTGGGGCCCAGGGACATGCCATAAGCCGAGGCTCTTGGTTAGTTTCCTTCTGGGTCTCAGGTCTGGGGAGCAGGGACTGCACCAGCTCTGGCCACACTCAACATAACCTGAAAACTGAGGCCAAGAGGCCAGCTGGTTCCCTTGAGCTTAATGCTTCGTTTCAGCCTACACTCCAGTTGGATTTGTCTGGGGTAGGGTGGCCTAATTAGCCTGCTGCACTCAGAAGGCCATGCCCTTGAACCCATGGCAGTTCTGGGTCTATATCCAGGCCCGATATCCATAGGCTTGGTATACCCAGGCTCATCAACCAAAGTTATGCTAGGGGGCTTTCCTAAAGGCTCACCCACCCCTGGGAGGTGGGGCAGGGGTGACTCAGGCTCCCTCTTTCAACCTCTTGCTCTGGGGACTTGCTGCTTGCCCACCTGACACCTGCTGGAGTGGCCAGGTGTGTGTCTCCCGCTTCTGCATCTAGACATTCTGAGTATACATCTGCCTCTCTCTCTGCTTCCTTCCCCTCTCCCCTCCCTCCTGTGGACTTAAAGGATATTCACAACCTGAAAGTTGAGAATTCTGTTTTATTTGGCAGGAAGCCTGGGTGTCTGCATCTCAAGTAACCCTGAGAGAACTCCGCCAAAGTGGCGAGGGGTGTGTGTGTGTGTGCCGTGTTATAGATAAATTTGCAACGAAGGGCAGGTAGTCTGAATTTCAAAAGATTATTTTTAATTAAAGAAGAGCAGATATTCCAAGTTAAGGAATTTAGCTCTTTTCTATATATGTAGCTGTTATTGTTCAGTTGCTAGGTGTGTCTGACTCTATGACCCTATGGACTGAAGTATGCCAGACTTTCCTGTCCTTCCCTGTCTCCCGGAGTTTGCTCAGACTCACGTCCATTGAGTCAGTGATGCCATCCAACCATCTCATCCTTTGTCATCCCCTTCTCCTCCTGCCTTCAATCTTTCCCAGCATCAGGGTCTTTTCCAATGAGTTGGCTCTTCACATCAGGTGGCCAAAGTACTGGAGCTTCAGCTTCAGTATCAGTCCTTCCAGTGAATATTCAGGGCTGATTTCCTGTAGAATTGACTGGTTTGATCTCCTTTCAGTCCAAGGAACTCTCAAGAGTCTTCTTCAGTGTCACAGTTTTAAACCATCAGTTCTAAGTGCTCAGCCTTCTTTATGGTCCAACTCTCACATCTGTACATGACTACTGGGAAAACCATAGCTTTGACTATACAGACCTTTGTCGGCAAAGTGGATGTCTCTGCTTTTTAATATGGTGTCTGTTTGTCATAGTTTTCCTTGCAAGGAGCAAGCGTCTTTTAATTTCATGGCTGCAGTCACTGTCCACAGTGATTTTGGAGTCCAAGAAAATAAAATCTGCCCGTGTTTCCATCCCCCCCCCCATCTTCTATTTGCCAGATGGTGACTGCAGCCATGAAATTAAAAGAACTTGCTCCTTAGAAAAAAAGCTATGACAAACCTAGACAGCATATTAAAAAGCAGAGACATTGTTTGGTGACAAAGGTACGTCTAGTCAAAGCTATGGTTTTTCTAGTAGTCATGTATGGATGTGAGAATTGAACCATAAAAAAGTCTGAGCACTGAAGAATTGAAGCTTTTGAACTGTGGTGTTGGAGAAGACTCTTGAGAGTCCTTTGGACTGCAAAGAGATCAAACCAGTCAATTCTGAAAGAAATCAATCCTGAATTTTCATTGGAAGGACTGATGCTGAAGCTGAAGCTCCAGTACTTTGGCCACCTGATGTGAAGAGCCAACTCATTAGAAAAGACCCTAATTCTGGGAAAGATTGAAGGCAGGAGGAGAAACGGATGACAGAGGATGAGATGGTTGGATGGCATCACAGACTCAGTGGACATGAGTTTGAGCAAGCTCTGTGAGATGGTGAAGGTGAATGAAGCCTGACATGCTGCAGTCCATGGGGTTGCAAAGAGTCAAACATGACTGGGTGACTGAGCAACAAAATTTACCATGAAATGATGGGACTGGATGCCACGATCCTAGTTTTCTAAGGTTCGGTTTTAAGCCAGCTTTTTCGTTCTCCTCTTTCACCCTCCTCAAGAGGTTCTTTAGTTCTTTTTCACTTTCTACCCTTAGGGTGGTGTTATCTGCATATCTAAGGTTGTTGATATTTCTCCTGGAAGTCTTGATTCCAGCTTGTGATTTATCCAGCCCAGCATTTTGCATGATATTATCTGCATAGGAATTAAATAAGCAGGGTGACAATATATGGCCATGATGTACTCTTTTCCCAATTTTGAACCAGTCCATTGTTCCATGTTTGGTTCTGATTGTTGCTTCTTGACCTGCATACACATTTCTCAGGAGGTAGGTAAGGTGGTCTGATACTCCCATCTCTTTAAGAATTTCCCACAGTTTGTTGTCATCCACACAATCACAGGCTTTAGCACAGTCAGTGAAGCAGAAGTAAATATTTTCCTGTAATTCTCTTGCTTTCTCTATGATCCAGTGGATGCTGGCAATTTGATATCTGGTTCTTCTGCCTTTTCTAAATCCAGCTTGTTCATCTGGAATTTCTCAGTTCAGGTACTGCTGAAGCCTAGCTTGAAGGATTTTGAGCATTATCTTGCTAGTGTATGAAGTGAATGCAATTGTTCCGTAGTTTGAACATTCTTTGGCATTACCCTTCTTTGGGATTGGAATGAAAACTGGCCTTTTCCAGTCCTGTGGCCTCTGTTGAGTTTTCCAAATTTGCTGGCATATTGAGTGCAGCACTTTCACAGCATCATCTTTTAGGATTTTAAATAGCTCAGTTGGAATTCCATTACTTCCACTAGCTTTGTTTGTAGTAATGGTTCCTAAGGCCCACTTGACTTCCCACTCCAGTATGCTTGGCTGTAATGAGTGACCACATCATCATGGTTATCTGGGTCATTAAGACCTTTTTTGCCCACCAGAAACTCTTGGAGGGCACAAACAAAACCTTGTGTGCACCAGGGCCCAGGAAATAAAGCAATGACCCCCACAAGAGACGGAGTCAGATGTGCAGATGATATCAACCTAATGGCAGAAAGTAAGAAGAACCAAAGAGCCTGTTGATGAAGGGGAAAGAGGAGAGTGAAAAAGCTGGCTTAAAACTCAACATTAAAAAACTAAAATCTTGGTATCTAGTCCCATCACTTCATGGAAAAAGTAGAAGTAGTGACAGACTTTTATTTTCTTGGGCTCCAAAATCGCTGCAGATGGTGATGCCATGATATTTTAAAATGCTTGCTCCTTGGAAGGAAAGCTTTGACAACACAGCATATTAAATACCTAGACAGTGTATTAAAAAGCAGAGACATCACTTTGCCAACAAAGGGCCATATGGTCAAAGCTAGTTTTTCCAGTAGTCATCTGTGGATGTGAGAGTTGGACCATAAAGAAGACTTAGCACTGAATAATTGATGCTTTTGAACTTTGATACTTGGGAAGACTCTTGAGAGTCCCTTGGACTGCAAGGAGATCAAACGAGTCAATCCTAAAGGAAATCAACCCTGAAATTTCACTGGAAGTTCTGATGCTGAAGCTGAAGCTCCAGTACTTTGGCCACCTATGCCAAGAGCCGACTCATTGGAAAAGACCCTGGTGCTGGGAAAGATTGAGGGCAAGAGAAGGGAACAACAGAGGATGAGATGGTTGGGTGGTATCACTGACTCAATAGACATGAGTTTGAAAGTCTGGGAGTTAGGGAAGGACAGGGACGCTTGACGTGCTGTAGTTCATGGGGTTGCAAAGAGTCAGATGTGACTTAGCAGCTGAACACCACCACCATCAACAACTAGGTACTTGCAAGTGTGAGCTCTGTCTCATACATTACTCTGGCTGAGATGCTAGTCAGAGGTTGATTTTCTGCTGCCTCCTGTTTTGTTTTTGAGAGATTCTGTTTCACATTTTATGTTGAGTTAGTCACTCAGGGATAAAATTACTTGTGAGATTATGGACCTGTGTGCTGCTTGTGAGCTTGATTCTTCCAGGAGTCACCCCAGAGGCCTTGTAGCTCATCTCACGTGTCTCAGAGTCTTATCTCTGGCAGTCTAAGACCACCATGGTTGCTCAGATTGCTGAATGAACAGCCAGTTCTTATTTGCAGCCCCAGGGTGAATTAATGAGTGGCTTTGCCTGTGTGACCACTGCATGTTTTGGGGTCTCAGTCTTCACCCCCATAAATTTCTCAGTCACCTGGGAAAGCCTTAACTGGCAGGGGAGGAGTGTTGTCCCTTTTCTTCAGGTCAAAGCGCTCATGGAATATCTTTACTTTTATTCCAACAAATTCTGTTAAGGCCGATGAATTGAGGAAAAGCGTCAGATCAGGCCCTTACCCAACTGCTCAGCATAGACTGTTCAGCCTCCTACAATGGAGCAAACCTGGTTTTTTTCAACAGAGCCCTTTGTATTCCTCGGTAAACTCAACAGAGCAGGGCAGGTAATTGCTATAGCCCACCAAACAAAACTCAGGATCATCAATCAGTACAGGAGGTCTGAGAACCAGGAGAGACTCTGTCCATCCGTCTTGACCCTGAGGAAGCCGATGGGCACAAGGGGCCTCTGCTGACCCCAAGGCTCTAGCTCCTCTTGGAGTTCAGGTGGAGGAGAGGAGTCTGCTCTGGGTCCCTTTGTTGTCACCAAAACTGTTGACTAAAAAATAGTCACAACATGAAAGTAGAGACTTATTTTATTTGGTGGGAATGTTAGGACTTCAAGTCCAGGGAGCAGTTTCTTAGGGCTACAGTAAAGGGATAAGTAGATGATTACATAGTTAATCCTACTAGGGGATTGTAAGTAGATTTTTCTCGATGGGAGGCCCCTGTAAGTAATGATTACTCAAGAAAGCAGGCTTGCTTAACGACAAAACAAAGCAACAGAAGGACGAGACATGCTCCCCAAACAAGAAAATAATGGTGGCATGAGTCTCACATCCTGCCCTGTGAGGTCAGCACATTAATGACCCCTAGGCCATGCTGTCTGCACACATAAAAAACAGTAATTTGTGGAGCTAGCTTGACCATGTAGGGACGAGAAAACTGTCCTGCCTAACCTGGAGGAGGAGCTGATGATGGACACATGTCTGCTCAAGAGAAAGAGGGTCTTCCCATTCCCCCTCCCCCACTGCCACCCCCACCCCATCCATATTTTTCTTTCGATTATAGAACTGTAGCTCAATAAGTTCACAGGGTGCTGCTTTTCTCATCCACCCCCTTATAAACCTCCCAAGTGTCCTAATAAATCACTTTTCATCTATTACTTGGCCTCTTGCTGAGTTCTTTTCTGTGCTGAGACATAAAGGACTATGGTGCTGGAGTGCCCCTCTAGAATGACACCAGTTGGTTTCATTATGACCACACATATAAATTCTTGCTGTGTGGCAGGTATTTGATATTTTTGATTCTATCCATTTCTGCTTTAGGGCCAAAGCCCTAGTTCATGGCATTTATTTTTCAGATGGTTTATTATTAATAGAACTCTCTATAGGAAAGAGAGTCATTTAGGTAATAAAAGCACTGAGTTGCAAAAAGGAATGGCATGTCAAGTGGAAATGAGCTTGATTTGATTAGATGGGAGCGTGACCCTGCCTTCTTTGAACAGCACTGAGCAATAGGGCAAGCACAGAGGAAGGCAGAGAGTCCTTGCTCCCTGCACGTAAGGGGCACACATTAAAACAAGGCAAAAACGTGTTCTTCCTGGAGCAAGAAAGGAAGGAACTTTCTTGTCTCTCATTTCTTGGAACAATCACTTTAGAAAACTGGTCATGGTGAATTCTCTCTTGAGAACTGAGCTGACTTGGGATGGCATTGAATCCTTTACAAGGTGAATTTGGGGTCACCTGGCAGCGCTGCAGGTCAAGCGGGAGGCCAGTTACCGTGGATGTGAAGAACCCGTGTGAGCAGAGGACCTATCTAGTTTTGCTGTCTCCCAGCTTAGCAGACGGTCTGCGGTGTACACTGCACTCTGGTGAGTGCTGATTCAACAACACGATCCACACACAGAGGTGTTCTGAGTTTGCAGGAGACTGCTTTTAATTCTACTTCCCAACTCAGCTGTTATCTCCAGCATGGTTAGGGCACCAACTTCAGTTCCTGGGGGTCCCAGCCTTCAAATTTGTCCCACCTCTACACTGCCCAGTTCCCTCCCCTACAACCCTGTCCTGGCTGAGCTTGGCAGCCCCTTTCTGGGGGAGGCTGGCCTCTCAGCTTCACTGAAGTCAGAGTGGAGTCCCTGGTTCCCCTCCCTTCACCAGAGATCGAGGGATCCTGGTTGAATGCTGCCCGGCTCCCAGTGGGTTTTCACATCTGCCACCACCCTCCAAGGGAGGGGAGGCTGTGGCGGGGCCAGTAGAGACCAGGCCCCGTGACCCTGAGGGCGGCCCTAGGAATTGGCTCTCCCTGCACAGCACAGGTGTTGCCTCCTCCTCCCTCGGAGGATGCCCCTGCCCCTGCCTGAAGGAGTGGCTAAGAAGGTGGGTGGGGAATCTTGCCCAGACCTTCCTGTTTCGGGTGGGCAGGGGTGGCTCCTCCCCCAGAGGGTCCCCAGCCCATAGCTTGCTTCCTTGGGGCCAAAGGAACCACCTACACGTCTTGGTGCCCCTCGCCTCTCCACTGTTGCCCAGCTGGGCCAGGCCCAGGGTGGGGCAACGTACTGGGGAAAAGAAAGCTGGAGGGCTGCTCTGGCCATGCCCTCATGCATGCCCGGTGCTGTAGCTCCACTGAGCACACAGCACGCACACATGAGGCCAGCAACCCTGTGCACAGGACACCAACACCACACACAGAGAACACGTGTCCACACAGCACACAAAGGTACAGACAGCACATACAGAACAGAGAGCACAGAGCACATACAGCACGCAGGCACACACAGGACACAGAGCACACACAGCACAGACAGCACACAGCCACACAGGCACACACAGGACACAGAGCACACACAGCACACACAGCACACAGCACACACAGGACACAGAACACACAGGCACACACAGGCACACACAGCACACACAGCACACAGGCACACACAGGACACAGAGCACACACAGCA
>SJYQ01004657.1:95567-120218 GCA_006410935.1 Redunca redunca
ACACAGAGCACACAGGCACACACAGAGCACACACACAGCACACAGGCACACAGCATACACACAGAGCACACACACAGCATACAGACAACACACACAGCACACAGAGCACACACACAACACACACAGCACACAGAGCACACATATAGCACATACAGAGCACACAGCACACACAGGCACACACAGGCACACAGCATACACAGGCACACAGACACGCACAGCACACACAGGCACACAGACACACACAGCACACACAGGCACACACAGGCACACAGACACACACAGGCACACAGACACACACAGCACACACAGCACACATAGGCACACACAGGCACACAGGCACACACAGGACACACAGGCGCATACAAGCACACACAAGCACATACAGGCACACACAGGCACACAGCACACACAGGCACATACAAGCACACACAGCACACACAGGCAAACAGCACACACAGGCACACAGTATACACAGGCACACACAGGCACACACAGACACACAGCACACACAGGCACACACAGGCACACAGCACACAGACACACAGTATACACAGGCACACAGCACACACAGGCACACAGTATACACAGGCACACACAGCACAAGTGTGCAGTTCCCTGTAGTGCCCTGTATGCTGGGAGGCTCTCTCCATGGGTGACCAGAATCCAGGCGGTGGAGAGATGTGACGAAGTCACCCCCGGACAGAAGAATGGGAGGAGAGGGCTGTAGGCTCTTGTTCCTGTTTGGGCAGCGGGTCCAGCAGGATAGACAGACTTGAGTCAGCCAGCTGCCCCAAGGTGGCCACTGTTCAGGCCTGAGTCCCAGGGCCCAGCAGAATCGGATACTCCCAGGGTGTGCTGTCCAGTGGGGGGTGAAGGGGTGGGACCTGGGACCTCAGTATGGGTGGTACCTGGAGGGCAAATAGGGAAGGTTATGATTATCTGAGGGTCTCAGCACAAGGTGGAGAGAAAGCTCTGGAGTGTAAGCTGTGGCCATTGGGAGGCTGGGAGTGGCTGGAACCTCTGGGATGGTGTTGGGCTGGTGGGGAGGGTGTCTCAGGTGAGAAGACCAGGGGACAGGATGGGGGTGCCGTGCAAGACCCAAGGGAAGGACTGAGGGACAGCGGGAGATTCCAGCCGGGCCTGAGGGTCTGGCACCGGTGCGGAGTTCCTGTTTTGGTCATGGTTCTGAGGTTATATTAAGAGAAGAAGTTAACATTTGCAGAAGATGAGGGAAATGATTCTAGAAAATATTATTTTTGAAACGTCGTTGTCAATACGGACTAATTTAAAGATGAAAAGTTAAAAACATTTTGCATAGCTGAAACAGCCCCAGCTGCCATCTGCAGTCTGGGCAGTGTTCTGTCAGGAGGTGGCTAGGAGGGAGGGGTAGCCCTGTGCTCAGAAAGCAGAGATTATGAACATCCCAGGAGGCCAGTGCCAGCAGGGGTCAGCAATTGCACGCAGGTGCACCTTGTGTGGTGTGTCTCTGTGTGCAGGTAAATGTGTGACTCTCTGAGTGTGTGTGTGTGTGTATGTGTGCATGTGTTTGTATATGGGCATCTGGACAGATGTGTGTGTGCTGTGTGTGTGCATGTGTGTTACCAAACTCAGGTCTGGCTGCTTGCTGCTCCAGAATCAATGCCCAACAAGCAGTTGTTAGTGGAAAGGAAAGTTGCTTGTGCTCAGAATGCTGGCAGGTTGGATGATGGTGGACTCCACATTCCCCACAAACCACCTCTGAAGATACTGCTCCACCACGAGGTTTTTAAAGGGAAGAAGGGAGATAATCTCAGTGAATCCTTGAGATGGGGGTCAGAGTTGTGTCTATCCCCCACTGCTGTAGACCTGTTGACTTCTTGTCATCTCTCTTTAGATGTCATCTTGTTCAGTTTGTCCCAGAGATTACTGATGGGAAGCCAGGGAAGAGATCTGGTCATCAGTCACTTTCTTCATTTTACTGATACTGAAGGAGGAAACAGACAGAACAGGCTCCATCTTGAAAGCAGGACTCCATCTTGGGCTAGACTGTGGACTTTGAGCTATATGCCCAGTATCTATGGAAACGACATACCAACTGGAAAACCAGGCCCCTGTTGCCTAAAAGAATACCCTAATTATCTGTGTAACTGAATAAAATCATAAATTCTATGATGCTTATTGGGGTATGACCACAGGCCTATTGATAATTGTCCACTGCTAACTACCTAGGCTTAAGGCATATGAATCACGGGTTAACTTTGATTTATCTTTCTTTTCCTTTGTTCAGACTAATTTCAGGGAATTTGGGGAGGTGGGTTTGGGCACGTACACTTAGGGTATATAAGGTTTTCAGAAAAACTGGTCAGGGTCCTTGGCTAAGAGGAGACTGCCTTGGGCCTGCTGCAATCCACTATTTGCATTGTCCTTTTGAGTGAGTTTGTTTCCGGAACTTGTGTCTACAACATTTGGTGCATGGGCTGGGAAACTCCTCACTTTGAGGAGACAGGTCTCATTTGAGGCCACCCCGAGGGTTTGTGGCTTAAATCTCCTAGACTTAAGGGGAAAGGCGCCTCGCCCCTCTGGAAGAATTTAGCCTTTCAACACCCAGTTTCTTTGCTTTGGTAGTTAGTGAATGGCAGCAATGGAACTGAGCACTCAGGTGAGGAGGAACCCACCGGGCAGGGTGGAAGAGGGGGCCTGACCACCCCCCCTGGGAGGGACTAGAAGGAGCACGGACCCACAGGGGCCTGGAATAGACAGGCAGCAATTGCTTGGTACACAGGTCGATGAGTGTGTTAGGGCTTAGGAAGGAAATTTGTGAAGGTCATTTAGGAGGTGGTGTCCACACCGTCTTGGGGAAAATTATTACCAGCAATCGCCAGGGGATTTTTAGGAGAAGAAACTTGGTCCTTGTGTGCTCGTATTCTACCCTCCCCCAGGAGGTGTCCCAGTCTGTGAAATTCTTGACCCCTCAGAATTGTCAGGCTAGAAGGAGAGGGATACATAAGCGAGTATGAATTGGATTCTCTGGAGATGGCCTAGGACGTGGGATATTTAACCCATCTGTGTTTTCATCCGCACCTGATCAAGCCCACCGAGGCAGAACAGACTTTAAGGGAGAAACAGTCTTGGACCACGTGGTTTCTGGTTCGGCTGTGCTGACTGGCAGGTGAAGGCACGCCGATACCCCTTCTCCCTCTGGGATCTGGCAGGTAAGGCTCTTCTCACCCCAGTTAGGAAAGAGGCAGAATGGCAATTTAAGTGTTTCACTGAGTGGAAATATCAGAAGTACATAGGATACTGAGAACTTCGTAGACAGAATGAAAAGGAAAAGTAGAAGGTCCGAGAAGGTAAGCAAGGTGGGGTAAGTGAATCCAAGGCAACTGTACTGGAGTGCATGATTAAAAATTTAAAGAAGGGATTTGGAGGAGACTGTGGGGTGAAGATGATGCCTAACTGCCTCCACATACTCTGTGAGGTCAAATGGCCCCCTGTGGGAGTAGGATGGCCACCAGAGAACACCATGAACTTAAAAATAGTGGAAGCAGTCTATAACAGTAGTCACGGGAGAGCCAGGACACCTGGATCAATATCCATATACTGACTCATGGCTAGAGTTAGCTCAAGACCCTCCTACTTGGACAAGGTTTTGTATCCAGAAGGGAAATGGAAAAATATTAATGGTACAAAAATTGACTGATGATAAAAAAGGAAATTCTACAGGATTTGGATGGGGATGACCTGACCCCTCCCCCATACAGGATGATGACGCTCCTGCCTCCCAGTGCTCCACCAGGACCGGAGGCCGCCTTAATGCCCGATCCAGGGCCAGGGGAAGTCCTGCAGCAGCCACTGCTCTTCCACCAGCATTCCCGGAGATCGTAGAGCCACCATTTCAGCGGGCTCCTATCCCAGCAATGGAGACCTCTGATCAGTGCCCCCAGAATTCCACCTCAGCTGGACCGCCTAGATTGTATCCACCTCTCCCGGTGAGTACTGATGGGAAGGGGAAAGAAAACACAGCAATTAGACAGAGGCTGCGTTCCGCCAAGGAACAGAGGGAAGAAGCCTACTACAGATGCCCCTCAGAGGGTACAACAGCCTCTGGTTCAGGACGCAAGGGACACTACCTTCAGCCCCCTGTAGCCTATTATTACCAGCCATTTTCCTCTACAGATATATTAAACTGGCAGAGACATGCTCCACCGTACTCGGGGGAGCCACAAGCCATGATTAGGCTAATGGAGACTATTTTTTGAACCCACCACCCAACATAGAATGACATAATCCAACTACTAGTCTCTCTTTTCAGCACTGAGGAAAGACACAGGATCCTAACTGAGGCCAGAAAATGGGTAAGAGAAATGGCACTTGCTGCTGCTGCTGCTGCTAAGTCGATTCAGTCGTGTCTGACTCTGTGCGACCCCATAGACGGCAGCCCACCGGGCTCCCCCGTCCGTGGGATTCTTCAGGCAAGAACACTAGAGTGGGTTGCCATTTCCTTCTCCAATGCATGAAAGTGAAAAGTGAAAGTGAAGTCGCTCAGTCGTGTCTGACTCTTTGAGACCCCATGGACTGCAGCCTACGAGGCTCCTCCATCTATGGGATTTTCCAGGCAAGAGGACTGGAGTGGTGTGCCATTGCCTTCTCAGAAATGGCACCTGAGGGTACTTCAAACCCGCAGCAGTGGGCAGAACTAGCCACCCCTATGAGAGGCCCAATCGGGACTATAACACAGAGGAAGGGAGGGGCCACCTGGAGAGATATCAGGTGGCTATTTTACAAGGTCTCAAGAGGGGGACCCGAAAAGCTATGAGTATTGCAAAACCCTCCGAAGTGATTCAAAGGGAAAGCAAATCACCCTCTGAGTTCTGCGAAAGACTATGTGAGGCCTATAGAGTATATGCCAATAGACCCAGCCAGAGGCTGCTGGGTCTCAGATGGTGATAAATGCAGCCTTTGTGTCTCTAGTCTACCCTGAAAATGTCAGATGGGGGGACACCAAGTGACTCATGAATTTTTATACATCCCTGAATGCCCAGTACCTTTGTTAGGGAGAGACTTGCTGTCTAATTTGGGGGCACAAGTGACCTTCCCTCCCACGAAAGACCCACTGTTCAAGTGGGCTCAACCACCTATTTACTCTTCCTCTCAGTAACCCCTCAAGATGAATGGAGGTTGCACAGTCTTCTGGAAAGGAAACTGGATGGGCTAAACAATCAAGTGAAGTGAAGTGAAGTGGCTCAGTCGTGTCCGACTCTTTGTGACCCCATGGACTGTAACCTATCAGGCTCCTCTGTCCATGGGATTTTCCAGGCAAGAGTACTGGAGTGGATTGCCATTTCCTTTTCCAGCGGATCTTCCCGACCCAGGGATTGAACCCAGGTCTCCCGAATTGTAGACAGACGCTTTACCATCTGAGCCACCAGGGAAATCCTAAACAATCAAGAGAAAGAGTTAACTCAACAATTCCCTGAGGTCTGGGCGGAAGACAACTCCCCCCCGCAGGCTTGCAAAACAAGTCGCACTGGTAATAGAACTCAAACGCGGTACAATGACATCAGCACTAGCCTTGGGCCTGCCAGACCTTGCTAAGCCGTTTACTCTTTACTTGACTGAAAAGGTCAAGGTGGCTATGGGAGTGTTGTCCCAGATTATGGGGACATGGGACAGATCAGTGACTTATCTCTAATGGGCTGGACAATGTTGCCACTGAGTGGCAACGGGCAGTTGCTGCAGTTGCCTTACTGGTCCGGGAGACAACCGAGCTGACTTTGGGCCAAGATTTGTTCGTAAAAGTCTTGCATCAGGTCAACACTCTCCTGCAAGGAGACCCCCATAAATGGCTGTCAACATCCCAGATTACTCAATACCAGGGACTGTTATGTGAGAACCCCCATGTTACTACTGAGCCTTGTCAGGCCCTGAATCTGGCCACTCTCTTGTGGGAGAAAATGGGCCCTCACATGATTGTAAGAAAATATGCCAGCAGACCTGATTTGAGAGACCAGCCAATCCCGGACCCAGATTTAGTCCTGTACACCAAGGGCACCAGCCTGGTGAAACAAGGATAATGACTGTCGGGATATGCAGTAGTCATGGAAGAAACCATCGTTGAGGCTAGCTCTCTGCCATCATACTGGCCCGCTCAACAGGCCGAACTATATGCTCTAATCCAGGCCCTCCAGCTGTCAAAAGGGAAAAATCTCAGAACTACACTGCCTGCTCACAGGTCAGTGCTGCATTTCAGCATAGACAGAAACCTCCAGGGATTCAGGTAAAAGGCACACTGCCCTTTGAACACCTGGAAGTGGACTTCACTGAAAGGAAACCTCACCGACACTACCATCACCTGCTCATAGTATGTACGTTCTTGGGATGGGTAGAAGCCTTTCCTACCCAGACTGAAAGAGCATCAAAAGCAGCCTGGTGCCTGCCTAGGGAGATAGTTCCCAGATTTGGATTTCCTGCCAGCATGGGATCGGACAATGGCCCGGCTTTCGTAGCTATAACAAGTAAGCAAAACTTTAAACATTAAGGGGAAATTACATACAGTATATAGGCCCCAGAGTTCTGGGATGGTGGAAGGAATCAACCAGACACTTAAAGAGACCCTCTCCAAGTGGATCTTAGAGACTGTTCCTGGGTGGACTTGTTTCCGACAGCTCTGCTCTGCTCAGACCCCATAGTCCCATAGCTCTTCTCCATACAAAATTGTGTATGGGAGGCCCCCTCTCATAATAAAACAGATGTCAACAAATTTGCCCCAGGTAAGTTATGACCAACCTAGATAGCATATTCAAAAGCAGAGACATTACTTTGCCAACTAAGGTCCGTTTATCAAGGCTATGGTTTTTCCGTAGTCATGTGTGGATGTGAGAGTTGGACTGTGAAGAAGGCTGAGTGCTGAAGAATTGATGCGTTTGAACTGTGGTGTTGGAGAAGACTCTTGAGAGTCCCTTGGACTGCAAGGAGATCCAACCAGTCCATTCTGACGGAGATCAGCCCTGGGATTTCTTTGGAAGGAATGATGCTAAAGCTGAAACTCCAGTACTTTGGCCACCTCATGTGAAGAGTTGACTCATTGGAAAAGACTGTGATGCTGGGAGGGATTGGGGGCAGGAGGAGAAGGGTCGACAGAGGATGAGATGGCTGGATGGCATCACGGACTGGATGGACGTGAGTCTGAGTGAACTCTGGCAGTTGGTGATGGACAGGGAGGCCTGGTGTGCTGTGATTCATGGGGTTGCAAAGAGTCAGACACGACTGAGCGACTGAACAGAACTGACTGAACTGAAGGGGAGATGAGATTTCACAGTAGATGGAACGACTGGGTAAGGCAATAAATCAGGTAACTAAGTTTGTACAAGAAAGGGTGCCGTTCCCATTTGGGGAACAGATTCATGAATTTGTGCCCAGGGATTAGGTGCGGTCAAGGACTGGAAACACGACTCCTTGGCCCCACATTGGAAGGATCCATATACTGTTGTTGTTCTAACCAGCCCTACGGCAGTTAAAGTTGCACCACATGAGGGTGAAGAGTGCATACCACGCAGACCTGGAGGACGCTGAGCGGACTATACTAAAGGACCCCACTGATTCCTTTGTAACCAAGATCATCGTAAAGAAGAAACAGAGATGAAGCTCTACAATCAACTGCTGCTACAAGGACTTGCTGGTATCATCTTGAGACTAACCATAGTTTCAGTACAAAGAGGGACCTGTGCTATAATTCAAGTTGAACGTTGTGTATATATTCCTGATTTATCTGGCTATATATCAGCCACCCTAGATGACATGAAAGGTCAGGTAAAAGTTATGTCTGATGATAATCTTCCTTTTTGGACTTCGGTCCTATCTTGGGTGAAGGGTGATTGGTGGAAAACTATATTTACCATTGTTATAGTTGCCTTGATAGTTCTGCTTTGTGGACCCTTTAATTTACAATGTATTATGAACTTTGTAACCAACCCAAAGGTTGATGTTGTTCCCCCAAATTGGAGGTCAGAGAGTCAGGGTGCAATGTATCCCTAAGAATGATGTTCATACTATGAATTAAGAGCATCAAGAGGGGGGAATGAAGGAGGAAACAGACAGAACAGGCTCCATCTTGAAAGCAGGGCTCCGTCTTGGGCTGGACTGTGGACTTTGAGCTATATGCCCAGTATCTACAGAAACGACATACCAACTGGAAAACCAGGCCCCCTGGATGGAACAGCCCCAGGGCTCGTACCTAGACTCTCTGTTGCCTAAAAGAATACCCTAATTATCTGTGTAACTGAATAGAATCATAAATTCTATGATGCTTATTGGGGTATGACCACAGGCCTATTGATAATTGTCCACTGCTAACTACCTAGGCTTAAGGCATATGAATCACGGGTTAACTTTGATTGTATTTTTCTTTTCCTTTGTTCAGACTAGTTTCAGGGAATTTGAGGAGGTGGGTTTGGGCATGTACACTTAGGGTATATAAGGTTTTCAGAAAAACTGGTCAGGGTCCTTGGCTAAGAGGAGACTCTGCCTTGGGCCCTCTGGTGGTACTGTGTGATCATAAATCTGAAAGATATTCTCATACCAGAGATGAGTAGAGGGGATTTAAGGTTAATGACAAGACCAAAGGGACTTCCTGCAGAGAACACCTTCCTGTCAAAAGCTGCTTACAGGTGTGTGCGTGTGTGTCTGTGTGTGTGTGTAGGGGAAGAAGTGCTTAAAAGCCCATTTCCAGGGCAGGGCTCAGAGGAAGGCTCAATCCCTTCTGCTCTGGTGGGCAGAGCTTGGCACTGGAGACCTGGGTCCTCAGGTGACGGGTGCCTCTACCTCCCTGGGTGGCCAACAACTGGTGCCTGGACTCCCCCACCCTCCTGTTAAGTATTCAGTGTCCAGAGAGGAGGTGACTTCCAGAGGCTTCCTGAGGAGGGGTCTTAGGACCTCCTTCTGCTTATGATTTACTCAATCATGCCCAATTCCGCCCCTTTGGACCAGACCTGGGTGCACCAGGAGCAGGGAGGTGAAATTTGGTGCCTGAGTTTGTCACACCCTGAAAAACAACAGGTAGGTATGCTGGGGGGACTCCTGGGGGGCACCCAGTACTGCCTGTTCTCTGTGTGCCTGAGACCTCTCAGACTAGTGGCCTACCTCATATTGATGGTCCTAGAAACACACACCATAGGAGCCTAATCTGGAAAAACTAGATGCCACATCTGTTGTCATGGTGATCTATGAAGGGTGCCTCTGTTATGTAACTTGCCCAACCTTCATGCATGCTCTGACCTGGGAAGCACATGGCCGGTTTCTACTGGTGTGTCTCATTCTGTGTAGAACAATTTTGTATCTGGCGGTTGATCAGACAGAACCCAGGTCCTCTGAGAAAGATAACTGACAACACAGAAATATAACAGAGAGAACCCCTCACTGTGGTACAGGGTCTATGATGGACATTCCTAGTCTTGAAATTAAAGGCCTACAGAAACTGCTAGGCGGTGTCTCAGGAGGCTCTGAGAGCTCCAGTTCTTTAAGTCTCAGTGCACAAAGAATTCAGTGAGAGGCAAAGTGCCCGAGAAGTGAGTTATCAGAATAGGATGCTTGTCACACTTTCAAGCAGGCAGCGAGCGTTGCACTGCCCTGAACATTTATGGGTTGTGAAGGAAAGAGGGGAGAGGGGAAGACCACCTCTTCCTGCTTCCTCAAGTCTTCCATCATCCACTCCTCCCACATGTCAGGCAGGGGAGTTTTTGACTCAAATTATGCATACGGAACTGTCAAGTCACTATGGAAAAATTATTTCCGGTCTCAGTACAATGAGGCTCTTTCATTTTGAACTGTCACCTTTCCCTAAACTACTGTTTTTGTGGGCACAGAAATCCTGTGCTAGGGGCCATTAGCCTGTTGCCATCACTGGGCAGAATGCAGGCCTTACTTTCCCACTGCTGTTAATGTCCTTGAGGCGTGGCTTGTGCCTCCATTGAAGGCTTTTGTTGCTGAGCAAGTAGGTGGATTTGTTGTTGGCAAGCCTGTTTGATTTGATGGTAAGGGCCTTGCTCTGCTTTATGAGCCAAGCAGGCCCGCATTATTTCAGGATTTCCCCATTGCTTTTTTCTTTTTTTAAATCACTCGTCTATCTGGCTGCATCAGGTCTTAGTGCAGCACATGGGTTCTTTAATCTTCATTGCAGCATGTGGGGTCTTTAGGTGCACTTTGTGAACTCACAGTTGCAGCATGTGGGATAGAGTTCCCTAAACAAGGATCACACCCAGACCTCCTGCATTGGGAACATGGAGTCTCAGCCACTGGACCACTAGGGAAGTCCCTCCCACTTTTGTCTTGAGTGATCATTAACTTACTGTTGTCTCCCAAAGCCCCTAAGTTTCCTTCTCTATTTATGATCCCCTGGTGGGATTTCCCAGCTAACGATTATTTGAATTTACCTATCATATACTCTTTTGAATCACTGAAAAAAATCTCTTGATAATTTGAAAAAATTGCTCACCCCTTTTGAAAACTGTTTTAAGAAGTCACCTTTGGGGTTGGAAGCATTTGTCAGTCTGCTTTCTGTCCTAAATCAAGGGCAAATGGCCAATTCAGGCTTTAATTCCCACAAATGGTATCAAAGCTGTTTACCAATGTTTTTATTACGGATGGCAAAAATGCTGACCAAGATTTCCTCTGCGGCATCAATTTTCGAAGAATCACAAATATGGGGCACTGTATTCCCATAAAGCAAAGTGCCTGGCCAACAGAGTGCCTGTGACTGGAAGGACCCTGGACCTCACCCTGAGTGTCTGCAGACGTTTCTGGTGCCTTAGATGTGACTGACTTGGGGGCTGGTGTTCTCAGCAGCCCCGCATTCTCATGAGGTGCAGCTCTGGAGGGGGATGGGGTGAGGCCCTCTGAGGCCCAGCTGTCTTACAGCAAGGGCCACTGCTGGGGTTCTGGGGACCCACTATTTGCCCCTTGGGAGATTTTTGGAAACATCTTTCTTAAAAGTGCCAGGGGCTGACTGGAAGCTCCTTGTGGAGAAGGTGTTTCCTGCCTGGGATGTCCTCCAGACTCAGCTGCCTCTGCTCAGGGCTCGCAGGGGCCCAGAGAGATCTCCACAGCCCAGGCACTTCCTCCACAGGTGGGACTGTCCACATTATCACACCTCTCTCTGAAGCCCCTCCTCCAACACCCTTACAATGGAGGGCCCTGGGAACCCCAGTGCTGGGGTGTCCTGGGAGGCCAGCACGGTGAGGTCGGGGGAGGGAGACTGGCCCACAAGGCTGGGTGCTGGGGCAGGCTTGCGGAGGCCAGCAAGTACAGGGACCCCACATTGAGAGAAGCAGCTCCTACTGCACCATCCCAGCCCCGGACCACCCCTTCCTCCCCGTCCCCCATCCTGCTGCCCTGCGTGGTGTCCCGGCCCTCAAGCTTGGGGTCCAGTTGGGGCTGGGGAGATGCTGGAAGGCCAGGTGCTTGAGGGAGCCGCTTCTGGACTTCCAGGCCTCTGAGACCCTGCCCTTCCCCACCCCCGGCCCCTCCCAGTGTGGGAAGGCTCCCTTCTCTGCCCCACAGGTCTTCACGGGCCGCTTGTGTTCACAGGTTGTGGCTGAGTCTCCCTTCTTCTCAGCTGAGGGAGTGAAGAAGGCAGAGAAGTTTGGTCTGCTCCCACTCTGCTGTGGAAGAGGAAATGCTTCAGGTGGAAGAGTGGGTACCCCTGACTGCTGTGAGAGCTGACTCCGGCAGGACTGGCACCCCTGGTATACCCACAGCCCTAGGAGCTCAACCTGCCCAGGATTGAAACAGATCCTCCCTTCAAGCAGGTGACAGGGACCCTCACCACTTCTGGACTGGACTGAACAGATGCAAACGACAGGATGATGTGGAAGGCATTTATTTTTGCTGAGGTGGACCACAGGCCGCCTGGGGCTGGGCTAGCCAGTGGAGTGGGCAGCAGGTGGTCCCAGGACCGGGCCCTGTGGTGGGGACGTGTCCCAGGACAGTCTTTGAGTGCATGTGTGTGTGTGGGTGCGTGAGGGTGTGCTGGGTTGGCGCCGTGCTGGTGAATGGTGCCCCTTCCCTTCTGAGTCTGAGCCCCGGGGCTCCTCACAGGGCCAGAGGAGGGTGGGGCCCAGACTGGGAAGGGGCCCTCTGGTCAAGGAACAGGGGTTGGGCCTCACTTGGACCACCTGTTACACAGGTCCTTTTCACAGCAGGTCACATTCCACTCTTTAGATGTAGGTTTAGATGTGGCTATCATTCTCTTAATGAACTCTGTAGGTGTCTGGCAGGAAGAAACACAGCCCCTGATATCCAATTTAATTGTGTCTGTGGGCAAAAAATGAGGCATCTGTGGTGGCGTCCCCTCTGACCCTCCTGGGGTTGACCATTCTAACTCTCTCCCCTGATGCGCTGGGCCCCGTTTCCCTGCTGAAATTCCCATCCTGTCCCACCAAGCACCTCCACCTCCCGACACAGGTGGCTGCTGGAGCTAGCCCGTCTCTGTACTGATAAGGACATGGAGGAAGGCTGGTGCAGGGCAGGGCTCTGCCCCAGGGGACACTGCCATTGGTCCCCTGCTTCTCTGAGGACCCCCTTCCATCAATCCTCCCACTCTGGATGCCGGGGACTCACCCTCTGCCAAGATCATGCTCAGGTTGCCCGTGTAGCAGACAGTGGAATTTGAGTTGCATTCGCTTGTTGGGCATTGGTTGAGAACGCTAAATTTGCCGAAGGTCCCACAGGAGTAGCAGCGCAGGCTCTGAGCTGGGGTCAGGCAGGGACACAGGCCCAAGCTCAGAGGGCCCAGGGCCGGCTGCAGACTCCCACACAGCAGGACAGAGCTGTGTGGGAGCATCCCTCTGGGTGACTGCCTCCACGCCCTCTGTAGGAACTGGGGCCCCTTCCCACCCTCTCGGCTCCCAGAAGGCAGACTCCTCCATGCTCACAACCACAGCCTCTCGCAGGGCATTGCCACCCATGCCCTGTGGGCCAGGTCCCTGTGCCCTGGCACTCACCGAGCTCTGCGCACAGCACGAGGACCAGAAGGACGAGAAGGGGGCCTTTCATGACTCCTGGAGATGACACAGGCCCATGGGCCCATGGGGGCGCCTCCGTTTCAGGCTCTTGCCTCCCCTCCCCAAGACTAGCCCTCCCTGCCTGGCCCCCCAGCCCACCTCCCTCCCACGTCTACTCACCAGTGGCTTCAGACTCCTGACGAGCCAGCGTCTGGTGCCCCTTCCCTGGTGGCCCACTGTTATAACCCCCAGAACCAGTGAGCCCCACCCATAGGAATGCAGGGTGGGGCTCACCTGTCTCCGCCCTCATCCACCTGTCAGACTGCACCCAGGCCCAGACCAGCAGGAGGGGTGTCCTTTGGGCAGATGTCCAGCCTCTCTCCACCTTACCAGTGCTTGCTTTGGGGGGATCTTAGGAGGAGGGAACCCGGGCAGCTCCCCAATCTTCAGAGCTGCAAAACTGAGACCTCTCAGGACTGTCCATCTCCTGGTCCCTTCCTCCTCTGGGGCCCGAGCCCCCAGGCCCCAGGCTGCCCGCTGTCCTCTGTGCATTCCCCACATGGCTGCGGGGAGCCCCCCCTGGGTATCCTTGTCCTCAGGTTCCCTGAGAACTTGCTGTCTTCCCAGTGAGCCCCTTCATGGCAGCTCTGCTGTCAGAAAGCCCACTGTTGTGCTCACTTGATGAGGGACATGGACCAGGAGGATCCTGCCCTTCTGTGGGATAAAGAGGATGCTGTTGAGGGCTGCTCCAGGCACATGTGGGAGGCAGTGTTTGTCCACCCATGTCCTGAATTAGCTGTGCCCTCTCAGGCTCCACTTCCAGAGATCTCTGTGGGGCCGAGCCTGCCTGTCCATCCTGGTGCTGTCTAAGAGAGATGTTGGCTGGGTGAAAAAAGACTTGGGAGGAAGAAATGTTTCATACTGCCGTCTCAGAGAGGGGGTTATGGTGTGCGTGTGGACCACAGAGGAGCACAGCCAGAAAGGTACCCCACGATACAGGTAGAGAAAGACAGGACCTGAGAGCAGAGCCTTTCCAGGGCTCAGGGATTACTTTGTTCCAAGTCCAGGGGCTGACCTGGTCATCCAGTTTCAGCTGGTTTTGAGTGTGAGTTCAGGTTAGGACAGGAAGATGCTAGTTGAGTGCTGGATCAAGAACTCAAAATGGAGGATGCTTTCCCTTTCAGCTCTGTTGTGACCATACTGGATACACTGGATAAGTTTGAGGTGTGCAGTATGGTTTAACTTACATGCATCGTGCAATGATGCACAAGACATTTAGTGACATTCAGTCACATAGGTAACAAATTAAGGCAGAGAAATTTTTTTTCTTGTGATGAAAGACTTTGCTCTCTTAACTTTCATAGATAACAAGCGATGGTGGTAATTATGTTATTGTGTCATACATTACACTCCTAGTACTTCTTTATCTTTCAACTGGAAGTTTGTACCACTTGATAACCTTCATCCAATCTCCTTTCCCCACATGTCTCTAGTAGCCACAAACCTGTTCTCTTTTTCCATGAGTTTGTGAAGTGTAATTTACCTACAGTACTAGGTCAGTCCCCATTGTATGACACAGTGATTTGATATCACCATTCATTTCAAAGTGATCAGCATAGCACCTCCAGTCACCATCTGTCGCCACACAAAGAAGCTGCATAGTTACTGACTCCATTCTCCACAGTGTACATTCCATCCACGTGACTTATTTATTGTATGACTGGCAGTTTGTCCATCGTAATCTCCCTCATCTATTTCTTTCCTCCCCCAGCCCTTTCCTCCTACTCCCTGACAATCACCTGTGTATATCTGTTCATTTGTTTTGTTTTCCAGATTCCACATACAAGTGAATCATACAGTATTTGTCTTTGAGTGACATTTCACTTAGCAGAATACCCTCTAGATCCATCCATATTGCTACAAATGGCAAGATTTCATTCTTTTTTATGACTAACACTCCATTGTGTATATACCACCTCTTCCTTATCCACTCATCTATTGATGAATGATTAAGGTTGCTTCTATAACTTGACTATTGTGATTAATGCTGCAATGAACACTGGAGGTACATGTTACCATTTCTAATCAGTGTTTTCCTTTTCTTTGGATAGATACCCAGGAGAGTAATTCCTGGATCATATGGCAGTTCTAATTTTAGTATTTTGATGAATCTTCATACTGTTTTCCATACTGGTTACACCAATTAACATTCTCATGAATAGTGCATGAGGATTCCCCTTTCTCCACACCCTCACCAACACTTGTTATTTGTTGTCTTTTTGATGATGGCCTTTGTGACAGGTGTGAGGTGTTATCTCATTGTGGTTTTGATTTGCATTTCCCTGATGAATGGTGATAAGCATCTTTTCATGTGTCTGTTGGCCATCTGTATGTATCCTTTGAAAAAATGTCTATTAAGGCCCTCTGTCCATTTTTAATATTGTTGTTTATTTTTTGATGTTTATTTGTATGAGTTCTTTGCATATTTTGGATATTAACCCCTTGTTAGATATATCTTTACAAATATCTTCTATTATTCAGTAAGTGGCCTTTTCATTTTGTTGATGGTTTCCTCTGCCATGTGAAAGCCTTTAAGTTTGATTTGGTCCCCTTTATTTTTGCTTCTGTTTCCCTTGTTTGAGGAGACGGATCCAAATTAATATTGTTAAGACCAAGATCAAAGAGTGATCTATGTTTTCTTCTAGGAGTTTTATGGTTCCAAGTCTTATATCTAAGTATTTAATCCATTTTGAGCTTATTTTTGTATTAGTTAGTTCAGTCGCTCAGTCGTGTCTGACTCTTTGTGACCCCATGGACTGCAGCATGCCAGGCTTCCTGTCCATTACCAACTCCTGGAGCTTACTCAGATTCACATCCATTGGGTCAATGATGCCATCCAACCATCTCATCCACTGTCATCCCCTTCTCCTCCCACCTTCAATTTTTCCCAGCATCAGGATGTTTTCCAGTGAGTCAGTTCTTCGCATCAGGTAGCCAAAGTATTGGAGTTTCAGCTTCAGCATCAGTCCTTCCAATGACTATTCAGGACTGATTTCCTTGAGGATTGACTGGTTGGATCTCCTTGCAATCCAAGGGACTCTCAAGAGTCTTTGTGTATGGTATGAGAAATAGTCTATCTTGATTATTTTGATAACTGATATTGAGAAAGTTGATATTACTACAAANGGTTGGATCTCCTTGCAGTCCAAGGGACTCTCAAGAGTCTTTGTGTATGGTATGAGAAATAGTCTATCTTGATTATTTTGATAACTGATATTGAGAAAGTTGATATTACTACAAATAATTCTCTGTAGCTGCCCAGTTTTCCCAATAACATTTATAGAAGAGACTGTTTTTCCTCCTTGAATATTTTTGCCTTCTTTATTGTAGATTTTGACCCATAGAAATGTGGATTCATTTCTACGCTTTCTATTCTGCTACACTGATCTATTTGTCTATTTTTGTGACAGTACTATACTGTTTTGATTGCTGCAGCTTTGTAGTATAGGTTGAAATCAGGAAATGCTATTTTTTTTCTCTCTCAAGATTGTTTTGACTATCCAAGGTCTTCTGTGTTTTCATAATGATTTTATAATTATTTATTCTAATTCTGGGAAAAATGACATTGGTATTTTGATAGGGATTGCACTGAATCAGTAGATAGCCTTGGGGAGTATGATCATTTTAGCAATATTAATTCTTCAATCCATGAGTACAGTATCTTTCCATCTGTTTGTGTCTTCTTCAGTTTCTTTCATCAGTATCTTCTAGTTTTCCAAGTATAGGTCTTTTACCTCCTGTTAGATTTATTCCCAGGTATTTTATTCTTTTTGATGTGAGTGTAAATGCATTCTTAATTTCTCTCTGGATAGTTTATTTTTAATGCATAGAAATATAACAGATTTATGTATACTATTTTTGTATCCTGCAACTTTATGAATTTCATTTATGAGCTTTAGTAGTTTGGCCACCTCATGCGAAGAGTTGACTCATTGGGAAAGACTCTGATGCTGGGAGGGATTGGGAGCAGGAGGAGAAGGGGACGACAGAGGATGAGATGGCTGAATGGCATCACCGACTTGATGGACGTGAGTTTGAGTGAACTCTGAGAGTTGGTGATGGACAGGGAGGCCTGGCGTGCTGCGATTCATGGAGTTGCAAAGAGTTGGACACGACTGAGCGACTGAACTGAACTTGGGGATTTCTGTATGTAGTATCATGCCATCTGCAAATAGTGACAGTTTTGCTTCTTCCTTTCCAATTTGGATTCCTTAAAAATCTTTTTCTTGTCTAATTGTGGCTAGGACTTCCAATGCTATGTTGAATAAAAGTGTTGAACGTGGGCATCCTTGTCTTATTCCTGATCTTAGAGGAAATGCTTTCGGCTTTTCACTACTGAATCTGATATTAACTGTGAGCTTGTCATAGGTGCATGCTCAGTCAGTCAGTTGTGTCTGACTCTATGCAACCCTATGGACTGTAGCCCATCAGGTTCCTCTACCTATGGAATTTCCCAGGCTAGAATACTGGAGTGGGTTTCCATTTCCTCCTCTAAGGGATCTTCCTGATCCAGGAATTGAATCCATGTCTCCTGCATTGGCAAGCAAATTCTTTACCACTGAGCCACCTGGGAAGCCAGCTGAGCTTGTCATAAATGTCTTTTATTGTGCTGAGGTATACCCACATTGTTGAGAGTTTATTTTTATCATAAAAATATGTTGACTTTTGTCAGCACTGTTTCTGCATCTATTGAGAGATTGTGTGTTTTTTTATTCTTCAAGTCGCTAATGTGGTATACTGCATTGATTGATTTGTGGATATTGAAACATCCTTGAATCCCTGGGGAAAATCCCCCTTGATCATGGTTTATGATTCTTTTTATGTATTGTTGTATTCAGTTTGCTAATATTTTCTTGAGGATTTTTGCACCTATGTTCATCAGTGATATTGACCCATAATTTTCTTTTTTGGTGTGATATCTTTGTCTGGTTTGGTATAAGGGTCATGCTAACCTTGTAGAATGAGTTCAGAAATGTTCTTTCCTCTGCAATCTTTGGGAATAGTTTGAGAAGGAAAGATGCTACCTCTCCCTTAAATGTTTGGTAGAAGTCACATGTAAAGCCACCTGGTCTTGGGGCTTTTTTTTGTTGGGAATTTTAAAATTACTGATTCAATTTCATTACTGGTAATTGGTCTGTTTATGTTTTCTATTTCTTTCTGACTCAGTCTTAGGGAATTGTACACTCTAGCAATGTGTCCATTTCTTCTAGATTATCCATTTTATTGACCTATACTTGTTCATAGTAATCTCTTATGATCCTTTGTATTTCTGTGGTGTCAGTTGTAACTTCCTTTTCACTTCTGATTGTATTGATTTGGGCCCTCTCTCTTTTTTTTCTCAGTGAGTTCACCTAAAGATTTATCTCTTTTTTTTGACTTTCAAAGGACTAGCTCTTAGTTTCACTGATCTTTTCTATTGTTTTAGTCTCTGTTTCATTGATTTCTGCTCTGACCTTTAGGATTTCTTAATTTCTACTGAGTCTGGTTTTGTTTTTTCTTTTTCCCCTATTTTAAGGTTGTTTATATTAGATTTTTCTTATTTTCTTTTTTTTTTTTTTTAGGCATGAAATCACCTTTTATTGAGAAGCTAAAAATGTATCAAAATGCACATAACAATGGCTAATCTAAATACTATCTCCTATCAAATATATCACCATCCTTCAAATCTAGAGCATATGCAGGCATAAACTATTAATCACGGTTAAGTGTGAAACCTTACTTCGAAACATTGCTCACTATTAATTCTCAGAAGATATATGCTAGAAACATAGGAGTAATTGGTGGGCAAGTGGCTGAGGAATACCAGTTAGAAAACAAAGCTCTGAGTGCTCAAAATGTTTCTCTAGAAACTGTTGTATTTCCCATGGTATTTAGGAAGGGCACTATGAAGAATGAGTGTGAGTGATAGTTGCTCAGTCATGCCTGACCCTGCAACCCCATGGACTGTAGCCTGCCAGGCTCCTCTGTTCATGGCATTCTCCAGGCAAGATTACTGGAGTGGGTTGCCATTTCCTTCTCCAGGGGATCTTCTTATTTTCTAAGGTAGGTTTGTATGGTATAAATGTCCCTTTTATAACTGCTTTTGCTGCATCCCATAGATTTTGGATTATTGTGGTTTTGTTTTCTTTCATCTCCAGGTATTTTTGGTTTCCTTTTGATTTCTTCAGTGACCCGTTGGTTGTTTTTATAGTATATTGTTTAGCATCTATATGTTTTTATTTGTGTGTGTGTTCTTTTTTTTTTTTGGTAGTTGGTTTTTAATCTCATAGCATTATGATTGGAAATGATGTTTGCTATGACTTCAGCCTTCTTAAATTAAACCAACGCTCGTATTGTGGTTTAGCCTGTGATCTACCCTGGAGGATGACCCATGCGTGCTTGATTAGAATATATATTCTACTGCTTTTGGATAAAATGGTCTCTATATATCTATTAAATACTTCTGATCTAATGTACCATTTAAGGCTAATGTTTCCTTATTGATTTTCTGTCTGGTTCATCAGTTCATTGATATAAGTTGGGTGTTAAAGTCCCATACTGTTATTGTGTTAATGTCAGTTTCTCCTTTTATGTCTGTTAATATTTGCTTTATATATTTAGGTGCTTCTATATTGGGTGCATATGTACTTACAATTGTGTTATCTTCTTCTTGGATTGATTTCTTTAGCAAAATAGAGGATTTTTTTTTTAAACACACTGCTCCTTCTCTATCTCTGACTCTGTCTCTTTCTTCTTCCTTCCTTTCATCTTTCCCATATTCCCTCTCTCTCTCCATCTCCTCCTCTCTAAGGCAAAGGGAAGGATAGAGTCCAAGGCCACCAGTAACCTATACTGGAGTAAAAAGTAGTCTGAGTGCCAAGAAGAAGATGGAGAGTCAAGTGAAACTCAACTTCCCTGGTAGCTTGGTGGTAAAGAACCTGCCTGCCAATGCAGGAGACTTGGGCTTGATCACTGGGTTGGGAAAATCCCCTGGAGAAGGAAATGACAACCCACTCCATCACTCTTGCCTCAGAAATCCCATGGACAGAGGAGCCTGGCAGGCTCCAGTCTGTGGGGTCACAAAAGTGTCAGGCACAACTTAGCAACTTAACAGTAACAACAGGTGAAATCCAAAGACAAGTACATTTATGGCTATGCCACAAATGAAGGCCAGCACCAACAAATAGTAGTCCAGGTTGAAGCCATGACCAAGGCCAGCCTGGAGCCAAGCTGAGGCCAAACAAGCTAAATGCTGGTTTCTGTGCATCATGGCAGGTACCTATGACAGTTTTGAGCCACACTGCAGATCAAGATGTGTACAGTGTTCTGAACTTTTTTCACTCAGTTGCACCAACTTGGCATACTGTACCCCATGTAACCCAGTGTTGGAACAGAAACATTGGAGTGGATTTATATGTGTGTTTCATACATATTTATATTGTGATAAAATGTACATTATATAAAATTTGCTATTTTAGCGATTTTAAGTATAAAGTTCTGTAGAATTAAGTATATAGATATTATTGTGCAACCATCACTAAGATCCATATCCAGAATCTTTTCAGCTTCCCAAATTGAAACTCTACATCCACTAAATGCTAACTCCCTATCCTCTCCCCTCAATTTCTGGAAATCATCATTCTATTTTCTGTTTCTGAATTTAACTACTCTAGGGATATCATATATAGAGCCATACAACATCTGTCCTTTTGTGACTGGTTTATTTCCATTAACATGTCTTCAAGATCAAGATTCATCTGCATTGTATCATGTGTCAGCATTTTATTCCTTTTTAAGGTTGAATAATATTTTGTGAATAGATGGACCACATTGTGTTTTATTTATTTATGGACTGGGACGCAGTATTGTTATGACATCATTATACTACCGAAAGCAATCTACAGACTCAGTGCAATCAAAAACTCAACAGACATTTGAGGTGTTTCCATATTTTAGTTACTATGAATAATATTATTATGAACATCTACAAATATCTGTTTGAGAACCTGTTTTTCTTAGGGTTCTGATACCTAAAAGTGGGATTGCTGGATCATATGGTAATTCTATGTTTAATTTTTTGTGAAACCACTATAGTGTTTTCATAGCATTTGACTCAGTTTATATTCTTACAAGCAGTGCATAATAGTTCTAATTTCTCCACATTTTTATTAATTCTAGTATTATTTTAGATAGCAGTCATCCTAATCAATGCAAAGTGACATCTCACTGGGGTTTTATTTGCATTTCCTCAGTGATTATT
Organism: Redunca redunca; assembly: GCA_006410935.1. NCBI lineage: Eukaryota > Metazoa > Chordata > Mammalia > Artiodactyla > Bovidae > Redunca > Redunca redunca. The sequence continues at coordinate 116,841 of SJYQ01004657.1, forward strand.
GATGTTGAGCATCACTTCAAGTGCTTTTGATCATTTGCATTTCTCCTTTGAAGAACAATTTATACAAGTCCTTTGATGTTGCTGCTGATGATGTTGAACTGCAAGAGTGGTTTTTTTTTTAATGGATTCTGGATTTTAGCACCTTATCAGATATATGATTTGCAAATATCTTCTCTATTCCATAAGCTGCCTTTTCAGTATGCTGATTGTGCCCTTTCCTGTATAAAAGTTTTAAAATTTGATGTAGTCCAGTTTGTCTATTTTTACTTTTGTTGCTTTTGATTTTGGTGTCAGCCAAGAAATCATGGCCAAATGCAGTGTTATTAACTGGTTCCCTTATATTTTCTAACAGTTTTAGTTTTAGGTCTGTGATCCATATTGAGTTATATTTTGTTTATGGTGTAAGATAAGAGTACAGCTTCATTATATCGTATGTGGATGCCCAGTTTACCCAACACAACTTATTAAAAAGACCATTTTTCTCTGTTGAATGATCTTGGCATCTTTGTTTAAAACCATTTGACCACTTATGCAAGGGTTTATTTTTTTGACTCTCTGTTTTACTCCATTGGTCTATGTTCTGTCTTTATGCTAGTGCCACATTGGTTTGATTTCTGTACCTTTGTAATAAGTTTTGCAGGCAGGAAGTGTGAGACCTCCAACTTGGTTTTTCTTTTTCAAAATTGTTTTGGCTATTTGGGGTCCTTTTCTCAATGTATTTTCAAATTTCCCTCATGATTTCTTCTTTGACCCATTGGTTATCTAACAGTGCATTGTTTAATTGCCACATATTTGTAGATTCTCCAGCTTTCCCTCTGCTTATGATTTCTAGTTTCATTCCATTGTGATCAAAAAGATATTTTGTATGATTTCAACCTTTTAATATTTGTGGAGACGTGTTTTGTAACCTCACATATAGTTTATCCTGGAGGATATTCATGTCTTCTTGATAAGAATATGTTTTTTATTGTTGGCTGAAGCAAATTTTCTACATCTGTTAGATCCCAGTGACCTGACTGTTGTTGTTGTTCAGCTGCTCAGTTGTGTCCGACTCTTTGTGACCCCGTGGAATGAAGCATGCCCAGCTTCCCTGTCCTTCACCATCTCCCAGTCTGCTCAAACTCTTGTCCATTGGGTTGGTGATGCCATCCAACCATCTCACCCTCTGTTGTCCCCTTCTCTTGCCTTCATCTTTCCCAGCATCAGGGTCTTTTTCAGTGAGTTGGGTCTTCGCATCTTGTGGCCAAAGTATTGGAGCTCAGCTTCAACATCAGTCCTTCCAATGAATATTCAGAGTTGATTAGCATTGTTCAAATCCTGTATTTTTTATAATTTTTAATAGGAGAATAATTACTTTACAATATTGTATTGATTGGGTTCCCTTGTAGCTCAGTTGGTAAAGAATCTGCTTGCAATGCAGGAGAACTGGGTTCCATTTCTGAGTCAGGAAGAGCCCCTGGAGAAGGAAATGGCAACCAGCTCCAGTATTCTTGCCTGAAGAATTCCATGGACAGAGGAGCCTGACAGGCTACAGTCCATGGGATCGCAAGAGTCGGACATCACTTAGCGACTAAACAATCATTATGTTGATTTCCGCCACACATCAACATGAATCAGTAATAGGTATACATATGTCCCCTCCCTCTTGAACCTTCCTCCCACCTCTCACCGCATGCTACCCCTCTAGGTTGTCACAGAACACCAGATAATATCCTGTATTTTAAAAGCTTTTATCAGGCTTTAAAAGCAGATAAAGCTCTTCTCTTTTACTTCATGAAAATCTTGCTTAAAATTGGTGTAATTTCTTCATGAAACGTGATAAAACCCATCAATAAATTATCTGAGCCTGATGTTTTGACAGCCATTTTTATTTTTCATTAAGATAGCTATTCAGATTTTCTTTCTTTTTTTCATAAATTGTGTTTTCTAAAAATATTCATTCCATTTAAGTTGTTGGAACCATGACATCAAGTTGTTTAAGACTGTCAGGTGCTCAGCTCAGCTGAAGAGATGCCTGAGATGCTCTGATTTGGAGCAGGTTACTTAAACAACAGGCCAAACGTAATAGCAACATTGACATCTTTAATCAGAAAAGTGCTAAACCAGAGAAAGTAGTGACTACCCTTTGCTCCATTTTCATTCATGGAATTGTCCACTGACATGACTGAGTGACTGAACTGAACTGAAACTGTTTATTTCCCTCTAAGGTCTGCTTTTGATACTTCCCATACATTTTGATACATTGTGATTTCATTACCACTCAGTTCAAAATATTTTCTACTTTTCCTTGTCTGTTTTTGAACCATTGGAATTTTAGGAGTTTGAGATTTAATTTAAAAATACTTGGGGATTTTCCAGATCTGAAATGTCTAAAATGGGAGCCTCTAGCTATTTGTTGCTACTGAGCACACAACATGTAGCTAATGGAAATTCAGGTGCTTTTAAAGTGTAAAACACCTGCAGGATTAAAAAAATTTAATTTCTTTTAATTGGAGGCTAATTACAATATTGTAGTGGTTTCTGTCATACATTGACATGAATCAGCCATGGGTGTACATGTGTTCCCCATCCTGAACCCCCTCCCATCTCCCTCTCCATCCCATCCCTCAGGGTCATCCCAGTGCACCAGCCCTGAACACTCTGTCTCATGCATTGAACCTGTGCTGGCGATCTGTTTCACATATGATAATATACATGTTTCAATGCTATTCTCTCAAATCGTGCCACCCTCACCTTTTCCCACACAGTCCAAAAGACTGTTCTATACATCTGTGTCTCTTTTGCTGTCTCACATATAGGGTCATTGTTACCATCTTTCTGAATTCCGTATATATGCATTCAGTTCAGTTCAGTCGCTCTTGTCTGACTCTTTGCGACCCCATTGCAGCACGCCAGGCCTCCCTGTCCATCACCAACTCTGCATTAGTATACTGTATTGGTGTTTTTCTTTCTGGCTTACTTCACTCTGTATAATAGGCTCCAGTTTCATCCACCTCATTAGAACTGATTCAACTGTATTCTTTTTAATGGCTGAGTAATATTCCATTGTGTATATGTACCACAGCTTTCTTATCCATTCATCTGCCAGTAGACATCTAGGTTGCTTCCATGTCCTGCCTATTGTAAACAGTGCTGCAATGAACATTGGCGTACAATGTGTCTCTTTCAGCTCTGGTTTCCTTGGTGTGTATGCCCAGCAGTGGGATTGCTGGGTCGTATGGCAGTTCTATTTTCAGTCATGTATGGATGTGAGAGTTGGACTGTGAAGAAGGCTGAGCGCCGAAGAATTGATGCTTTTGAACTGTGGTGTTGGAGAAGACTCTGGAGAGTCCCTTGGACTGCAAGGAGACCCAACCAGTCCATTCTGAAGGAGATCAG
>SJYQ01004657.1:123398-145404 GCA_006410935.1 Redunca redunca
TTTGGGTGTTAGTTCTAAAAGGTCTTGTAGGTCTTCATAGAACCGTTCAACTTCAGCTTCTTCAGCGTTACTGGTTGGGGCATAGACTTGGATTACCGTGATATTGAATGGTTTGCCTTGGAGATGAACAGAGATCATTCTGTCCTTTCTGAGATTGCATCTAAGTACTGCATTTTGGACTCTTTTGTTGACCATGATGGCTACCCCATTTCTTCTGAGGGATTCCTGCCTGCAGTAGTAGATATAATGGTCATCTGAGTTAAATTCACCCATTCCAGTCCATTTTAGTTCGCTGATTCCTAGAATGTTGACGTTCACTCTTGCCATCTGTTTGACCACTTCCAATTTGCCTTGATTCATGGACCTGACATTCCAGGTTCCTATGCAATATTGCTCTTTACAGCATCGGACCTTGCTTCTATCACCAGTCACACCCACAGCTAGGTATTGTTTTTGCTTTGGCTCCATCCCTTCATTCTTTCTGGAGTTATTTCTTCACTGATCTCCAGTAGCATATTGGGCACCTACTGACCTGGGGAGTTCATCTTTCAGTATCCCATCATTTTGCCTTTTCATGTTGTTCATGGGGTTCTCAAGGCAAGAATACTGAAGTGTTTTGCCATTCCCTTCTCCAGTGGACCACATTCTGTCAGACCTCTTCACCACGACCCGCCCATCTTGGGTTGCCCCGTGGGCATGGCTTAGTTTCATTAAGCATGGCTTAGTTTCAGTAAGCACAGGCAGCTGCAACCAGCATACTAAGCGTGGCCGAGAAGAGCTACCCCACGTCTGAGGTCAGGGGCAGCAGCCGAGAGTGCCAGGCTGCGATGGGAGGAGCAACCCCACGTCCAAGGAGTGGTGGCTGCGCAGGTGCAGGAGGACCTAGAGGATCCATCCCACGTTGAAGGTCAGGAAGGGCTATGGTGAGGAGATTCCCCTCATCCAAGGTAAGGAGGAGCAGCTGCGCTTTGCTGGAGCAGCCGTGAAGAGATACCCCATGCCCAAGGTAAGAGAAACCCAAGTAGATGGTAGGTGTTGCAAGAGGGCATCAGAAGGCAGACACACTGAAACCATACTCACAGAAAACTAGTCAATCTAATCACACTAGGAACACAGCCTTGTCTAACCTCTGTCATACTTGGCTACAAATTTGGGATGTCCCCTGAATCCCATCCCCATTTTAGTTTTAGTGATTTCATAGAACAAGTGAAAGAAATCACCAAAAGCTCTGTACTTAGTCTACTCTTTTATTACAAGCATACAGCTCAGGAACAGCCAACAGGAGGAGATCGATCAGTTCAGTTCAGTTGCTCATTTGTGTTCGACTCTTTGTGACCCATGGACTGCAGCATGCCAGGCCTCCCTGTCCATCAGCAACTCTTGGAGTTTACTCAAACTCACATCTATTTAGTCAGTGATGCCATCGAACCATCTCATCCTGTGTCACCCTCTTCTCCTCCTGCTTTCTATCTTTCCCAGCATCAGGGTTTTTTCCAGTGAGCCAGTTCTTTGCATCAGGTGCCAAAGTATTGGAGCTTTAGCTTCAGCATCAGTCCTTCCAATGAATATTTAGGACTGAATTCCTTTAGGATTGACTGGTTGGATCTCCTTACAGTCCAAGGGACTGTCAAGAGTCTTCAACACCACAGATAAAAAGCATCAATTCTTTGGCGCTCAGCTTTCCTTATAGTCCAACTCTCACATCCATACATGACTCCTGGAAAAACCATAACTTTGACTAGATGGACCTTGGATGGCAAAGTAATGTCTCTGCTTTGTAATATGAATATGCTGTCTAGGTTGATCATAGCTTTTCTTCCAAGGAGCAAGCATTTTTTAAATTTCATGGCTGCAGTCACCATCTGCAGTGATTTTGGAGCCTCCCCAAATAAAGTCTCTCACTGTTTCCATTGTTCCCCCATCTATTTGCCATGAAGTGATGGGACTGGATGCCATGATCTTCGTTTTTTGAATGTTGAGTTTTAAGCCAGCTTTTTCACTCTCCTCTTTCACTCTCATGAAGAGGCTCTTTAGTTCCTCTTCACTTTCTGCCATAAGGGTTGTGTCATCTGCACATCTGGGGTTATTGATATTTCTCCTGGCAATCTTGATTCCAGCTTATGCTTCGTCCAGCCTGGCATTTCGCTTGATGTACTCTGCATAGAAGTTAAATAAGCAGGATGACAATATATACCCTTCACATACTCCTTTCCCGATTTGGAACCAGTCTGTTGTTCCATGTCCAGTTCTAACTGTTGCTTCTTGACCTGCATACAGATTTCTCAGGAGGCGGGTCAGGTGGTCTGGTATTCCCATCTCTGTCAGAATTTTCCACAGTTTGTTGTGATCCACACAGTCAAAGGCTTTGGCATAGTCAATAAAGCAGAAATAGATGTTTTTCTGAAACTCTCTTGCTTTTTCCATGATCCAGTGCATATGTCGGCAACTTGATCTGGTTCCTCTGCCTTTTTAAAACCAGCTTGAACATCTGGAAGTTCACAGTTCATGTATTATGGAAGCTTGGCTTGAAGATTTTGAGCATTACTTTACTAGCGTGTGAGATGAGTGCAATTGTGCAGTGGCTTGAGCATTCTTTGGCATTGCCTTTCTTTGGGATTGGAATGAAAACTGACCTTTTCCAGTCCTGTGGCTGCTGCTGAGTTTTCCAAATTTGCTGGCATATTGAGTGCAGCCCTTTCAAAGCATCATCTTTCAGGATTTGAAATAGCTCCACTGGAATTCCATCACCTCCACTAGCTTTGTTTGTAGTGATGTTTTCTAAGGCCCACTTGACTTCATATTCCAGGATGTGACTCTAGGTGAGTGATCACACCACCGTGGTTATCTGGGTTATGAAGATCTTTTTTGTACAGTTCTTCTGTGTATTCTTGCCACCTCTTCTTAATATCTTCTGCTTCTGTTAGGTCCATACCATTTCTGTACTTTATCGCACCCATCTTTGCATGAAATATTCCCTTGGTATGTCTAATTTTCTTGAAGAGATCTCTAGTCTTTCCCATTCTATTGTTTTCCTCTATTTCTTTGCATTGATCACTGAGGAAGGCTTTCTTATCTCTCCTTTCTATTCTTTGGAATTGTGCATTCAGATGGGTATATCTTTCCTTTTCTCCTTTGCCTTTCATTTCTCTTCTTTTCACAGCTATTTGTAAGGTCTCCTCAGACGACCATTTTGCCTTTTTAAATTTCTTTTTCTTGGGGATGGTCTTGATCCCTGTCTCCTGTACAATGTCATAAACCTCCATGCATAGCTCTTCAGGCACTCTGTCTATCAGATCTAATCCCTTGAATCTATTTGTCATGTCCACGGTAAAATAATAAAGGATTTGATTTAGGTCATACATGAATGGTCTAGTGGTTTTCCCCACTTTCTTCAATTTAAGTCTGAATTTGGCAATAAGGAGTTCATGATCTGAGCCACAGTCAGCTCCCGGTCTTTTTTTTTTTTTTTCCTGACTGTATAGAGCTTCTCCTTCTTTGGCTGCAAAGAATATAATCAATCCGATTTCGGTATTGACCATCTGGTGATGTCCATGTGTAGAGTCTTCTCTTGTGTTGTTGGAAGAGGGTATTTTCTATGACCGGTGTGTTCTCTTGGCAAAACTCTATTAGCCTTTGACCTGCTTCTTTTTGTACTCCAAGTCCAAATTCATCCATTACTCCAAGTATCTCTTGATTTCCTACGTTTGCATTCCAGTCTCCTATAATGAAAAGGACATCTTTTTGAGGTGTTAGTTCTAGAAGGTCCTGTAGACCTTCATAGAACCATTCAACTTCAGCTTCTTCAATGTTAGTGGTTGGGGCATAGACTTGGATTACTGTGATGATATTGAATAGTTTGCCTTGGAAATGAATAGAGAACATTCTGTCGTTTTTGAGATTACATTCAAGTACTGCATTTCGGACTCTTTTTTTTTTTTCCACTATGATGGATACTCCATTTCTTCTAAGGGATTCTTGCCCACAGTAGTAGATATAATGGTCATCTGAGTTAAATTCACCCATTCCAGTCCATTTTAATTCACTGATTCCTAAAATGTTGATGTTCACTCTTGCTGTCTCCTGTTTGACCACTTCCAATTTGCATTGATTCATGGACCTGACATTCCAGGTTCCTATGCAATATTGTTCTTTACAGCATCAGACATTACTTCCATCACCAGTCACATCCACAACTGGGTGTTGTTTTTGCTTTGGCTCCATCCCTTCATTCTTTCTGGAGTTATTTCTCCACTGATCTCCAGTAGAATACTGGGCACCTACCAACCTGGGGGTTTCATCTTTCAGTATCATATCTTTTTGCCTTTTCATGTTGTTCATGGGGTTCTCAAGGCAAGAATACTGAAGTGTTTTGCCATTCCCTTCTCCAGTGGGCCGTATTTTGTCAGAACTTTCCACCATGATCTGTCCATCTTGGGGGGCCCCACATAGCATGGCTCATAGTTTTATTGAGTTAGACAAGGATGTGGTCCATGTATCAGTTTGGTTAGTTTTCTGAGATTGGTTTTCTGTCTGCCTTCTGATGGATAAGGATAAGAGGCTTATGGAAGCTTCCTGATGGGAGAGACTGACTGAGGGGGAAACTGGGTCTTGTTCTGATGGGTAGAGCCATGCTCAGTAAATCTTTAATCCAATTTTCTGTTCATGGGCGGGGCTGTGTTCCCTTCCTGTTTTTTAACCTGAGACCAAACTATAGTGGAAGTAATGAAGAAAATGGGACTTCCGTCAAAAGGTCCCATGGATGCACTGCAGCACTCAGTGCCCCCGACCCTGCAGCAGGCCACCATTGACCCACGCCTCTGCCAGAGCCTCCTGGACACTCACTGGCAGTTTGGCTCAGTCTCTCGTGGGGTCACTGTTTCTTTCTCTTGGGTCCTGGTGCACCCAAGGGTCTGTTTGTGCCTTCCAAGAGTCTGTTTCCCCAGTCTTGTGTAAGTTCTGGTGGCTCTCTGGTGGGGTTAATGGTGATCTCCTCCTAGAGGGCTTAGGCCATACCCAGGTCTGCTGCACCCAGAGTCCCTGCCCCTGTGGCAGGCTACCACTGACCTGTACCTTTGCAAGAGACAGTCAAGCACAGCTCTGTCTCTGTGTCTGTTGGGGTCTCTGGGTCTTGCTGCTCACAAGGTTTGTTTGAGTGCTCTGAGCTTCTCTGGCTGGTAAGGGGTTTGATTCTAAATGCGATTTCACCTCTCCTACTATCTTGCTGGGACTTGTCCTTTGCCCTAGGATGTGGGGTACCTTTTTTTTGGTGGGATCCAACATTCTCTACTCGACAGTTGTTCAGCAGCAAGTTGTAGTTTTGGAGTTCTCACAGGAGAAGATGAGTGCACATCTTTCTACTCTGCCATTTGCCAGGTTAAGGAGCAGACACCATTGCTCTTTAGTCTGATAAATTCTCAGCACTCAGATCCAGGGAAGGACAGTAATTAATACCTGTTCCATATGCTTGAAGGAAAAACAACTAGTGATCTTTAATCTTAAGCCCATACAATCTGGTCCACTGTAAAATGGCCAGAGGGCATGAAAAAGGGTGGTGACTTATTCCAAGGATCAAGGGAAGCCATAAAGATGTTAAGTATCTTGACCTTTAAATCAATTGGTTAGAAGTAATGTGGTTTAAGGAAGGATATAAAAACTGCTGTAAGTCCCACCTTGAGAGACCTCTTTACCCCCTCTCAGTGTCTGTGTTGAGAGCTTTGTACTTTCCTCCTCTTTAATAAATCTTATTCACCTACTACTCAGTGTTTGCACATTCGTGGATTCCAATCTTTGCCTCCATGGACAAGAACTTGGATTCCCATCTCAATAGTTTGTTGTTGTTGTTGTTTAGCTGCTTAGTCATGTTTGACTCCTTGTGACCACATGGACTGTAGCCAGCCAGGCTCCTCTGTCCATGGAATTCTCCATGCAGGAATATGGCAGTGGTTTGCCATTCCCCTCTCCAGAGGATCTTCCTATCCCAGGGATTGAAACTGGGTCTCCTGCATTAGCAGGCATATTCTTTACTACAGAGCTCCCAGGAAAGCCCACAAGCTGAGGTTTGCAGAACTCAGGGGAAGGTGAATGACAATAAGACAAAGGTGAGATCATTTGACCCAGAAACAACTACATTCCAGGCTTCTTCATGGGACATACGTTCAGGAAATGGTGGCACTGGCATGTTCTGAGATAACTGACCTTCCAAGTGGGATCCCTTTCCTTCTGGCTGAAGAATACTTCCTAGACGTCTTTTTGTGCAAGTTGCTGATGGTCAACCCTTGCTTTCCCTTGTCTTCCTTTCACCTTCATTCCTAAATGATATTTTTGCTGCATGTAGATTCTAAGGTTGTGTCATTTTTTCCCTTCTGGCTTCCACAGCTGATGTCAAGAAGTGTCATTCCTAGCGTCACTGCTTAGAAGGTGGCCTGTCTTTCTCTAGCCAGTGACAAGACTTCCTTTTTTGTCTGCAGTTTTCTACATTTTCATGAGTCTGTGTGGAGATTCATTTCTTTATCCTGCTTGTAATCTATGGGGCTGCTTGATCTTGGATAGGATATATTTTATCAGTCCTGAAAATGTCCAAACTATTAACAGTTCAGTATTTGTGCTCACAAATACTGGGCGTCTTACAAGTATCGGGTATCTGCTTTGCTGCTTGACATATTTCTTACCCTCTCTTCCACATTTTTCACTCTTTCTATTGTGGAGGCTCAGCTGGGGTGTCGAACAGAGAAGTTACAACAGATTTTTTTTTACACACCCCTCTGCTTCCTACTCAGGAGGGCAGGCAGCTGAACTGCACCAGCAAGGAAGGCTGATTCTGCCAAACGGATGTCCAAGCATTCGGGAGTAGAAATACTTTCTGGCAAGCAAAGACACAATAGGAAATGATCCACTTGTACATTCTTAAACTGCAGACTGCGTGCATTAGAAGGTTGTGAATCCCAGGACTTCCCTGGCAGTCCACTGGTTAGGACTCCACGCTTCCAATGTTGGAAGCATGGGTTGGATCCCTGGTCAGGGAACTAAGATCCCAAACGCCACCATACATGGCCAAAAAATAATAATAATAATAATAATAATAATAATAATAATAAGGTTGCAAATTCAAACAAGTGGGACATACCTTACACTTCCTCAGATACAATAGAAAAGAAAACGTCAGAGCTCATTTCGTGAATAAGGGGAAGTACTGCTTTGCGGAGCCCTTGTTTCAGTTACATAGAGATGCATTCATATAGTCTGTGTACATGAGTGCTCTGGGTTGCCATGCAAAATATAGTTTTTTTTATTCTGGGTCAGGGTAGAAATTATTTTTAAAGATTGAAAAATAGTATCCCACCTGTCTGTCTATCCCTGGCAAGATCCCATTTAACACCCCTATTATTTGATCCTGTTACATTTGTTTTAGCCATCACTAGGATGTTGGACAGGCTCTTTCCACATGAGCCATCTAAACACTGCAGCTATAAGCAGAGCCATTCCACTCATAGCTGACCTGCTGGCCTGACCCCTCAGGGTCCATGGCCCTGTGCTATGCCACCAGTGACTAGCACAGCAGTTAGGTTCCTGCAGGCCTGAGCCATGAAGAAGCTGCCATGTCATGTTCCTGGCTCTTCCTTACCCCCATCCCAGCTCTGCCCTCTCCTCACCACTTATCAAGAGGTGTCCTCCATCCCATGCAGGCCTGGGCCAGCAGGCTGGGGGCCTGAAGTCACAGGAGGGCAGATAGGGAACCACGTATCAAAACTGCCCACCTTGGCTCAGGTACTAGAACAGTCACTTACACGAGCTGTGCCACAATGAGAGGTCCTGATGAGGAGTAAGGTGCTGTCACCAAACACTAACCAGGAGAATTCGGGGGGGGCCAAAACAGGGGAGACAGACAACCTCCCAGAGTCCTTCATCCTGGAGTCCACCTTGGCTGAGAGACACATGTGCCACCAGGAAGGGTCCTGGTCACACCAAGTATGGGCCAAGCAGGCTGCCAGCCAGAAACAGCTCAGGAACTAACCCAATCGGACTGCGAGCCACGCGGCAGAGCAGCACCCCTGGGTTCCCTGAGACTGCTGCCCTCCCTCCCTGGCGTCCCTTCCCGGTAAACTCTCCCCCTTTGTCAGCACGTGACTCTTTAGACGATTCATTTCTGAGTGTTTGACAAGAGCTCATTCTTGGGCCCTAGAAGGGGCACCTCTTCCAGCAATGTAGGTGATGCTGAGAGCTGAGAAGAAGGGGGAACAGAGGCCCCTTGCCTGGGCCACAGAGCCCCCTAGCCTGGGTGGCAGGCACTCAGAAGTGCCCTGGGAACAAGATGGGAAGGAAGGGGGCAGGTCACACCACCAAAAAAACTACAGAGCCCTTGAGGATACAATAAAAACTGGTCAGAACCTACTAGACCCAAGATGGTGGAAGATTCAGCCTCCAGTGGACTTGAGCCTCATTTAAAGCTCCGTTGTAGTACATCAGCTAGTTGACACACCTACAGGCTCCAGACAGTTTCAAGGCTGACCGTTAAGGCCAAAAAGTGGGTGGTGGCTCAGATATTGGAAATACCCCTTCCCCAAAGTAGCAGGACTACTCCTCTCACTAGCCAGCCTATGAAATTACCCAGCCCCTTAAGAACTAACCACCCCAACTGCGGGCCCACTCTCACTTTCTGAGATAGCCCACACTCCGTGTTCTCTGTGAGTAAATCTGCTTCCACTCCACTTCAGCTCACTCTTAAATTCTTTCCTGTGTGAATCCAACGACCCTCACTCAGGACCCCGAGCCAGGGACCCACCCAAGACCTGGCATATAACCATCCTCTTGTGTCCCCTTGTCCTGTAATAATAGGAGGCCAGACGCTGGGCAGGACTGTATTCCCCCCTGCAGCTAGAGGGTTCAGGGCTCCCTGGGAGGGGCAGGTGAGGGGGTGAGGCCTGATTGGACTGGGACGGAGCTGAGTTTGGCTGCAGGGAAATGCAGGCATCACACGGGTTCCTAGGAGCTGAGATTGGGGAGTCTGGACACCCGTCCAGAGTGTGCCTGGACTGGACAGCGCCGTGCCTGGGCAGATGCTGGGGGCCGGGGGGAGAGAGTTCTGAGCACAACCCGAGAGACGCCCCGCCCCCCTTCGCCTCCCCTCCCCTTCCACTCCTGGGGCTCCCCTGCCCCTCTCCTCCCTCCTTGCTTTCTCTTCGGCTGTGGGAAATCAAAACTCAGAGCCCTGGGCTCCTCCTCCTGCCCCTCCCCTGCCCAGCCCCATGCAGCCTCCCTCCGCTCCTGCAGAGTCTGGGCGTCCTAGTCTCCTCCAACGTGGGGGAGGGTCAGCAGGAGCCGAAAGGACCACCAGCCGCCCCCAGGAGGTCCAGCTGCCTCTGAACCCAGTCTTCAAGGGACTCTGCCCTGAAACTCCGAGCAGAGGCGGGGTCACAGACGCAGAAGGGTAGTGCCTTCAATCCTCTGCGCTATTTTTGTTTTTGTTTCAAACCTATTTTTAACTGAAGGAAAATTGCTTCACAATATTGTGCTGGCCTCTACCATATATCAAGGTGAGTCAGCCATAGGTATACATATGTCCCCTCCCTTTCTTACCTCCCTCCCACTTCTCAGCCATTCCCACCCCACTGAGTTGTTACAGAGCCCCAGTTTGAGTTCTCTGAGTCATATGGCAAATTCCCATTGGTTGCCTATTTTACACTTGGGAGTGTCTATGCTTCCATGTTAGTCTCTCCATTCGTCCCTGCCAGCCGGGGGTCCACAAGTCTGTTCCATGTCTGTCTCCATTGTTGCCTTATAAATAGGCACTTCAGTACTATCTTTCTAGATTCCATATATGTTAATATATGACATTTGTTTTTCTCTTTCTGACTTACTTTACACAGTATAATAGGCTCTGGGTTCATCCTTCTCATTAGAACTGACTCAAATGTGTTCCTTTTCATGGTGAGTACTATTCCATCATATATATGTACCAGTTTCTTTATCTGTTCATCTGATGATGAACATCTAGGTTGCTTCCACGGCCTAACTATTGTAAATAGTGCTGCAGTGAACTTTGGGGTACATGTGCCTTTTACAATCTTGGTTTCCTCAGGGTATATGACAAGTAGTGGAATTGCTGGGTCATATGGTAGTTCTACCTCCCAGTTTTTTGAGGAATCTCCATACTGTCTTCCATAGTGACTATATCAATTAACATTCCCACCAACAGTGCAAAATATACAAGCAGCTCATAAAACTGAATACCAGAAAAACAACCCAATCAAAAAGTGAGAAAAAGACTGAAATAGACATTTCTCTAAAGACATACAGGTAGCTAATACACACATGAAAAGATGCTCAACATTGCCCATTATTAGAGAAATACAAATCAAAACCACAATGATAACACCTCACACTGGTCAGAATGATCATCATCAAAAAATCCACAAACGACAAATGCTGGAGAGGGTGTGGAGAAAAGGGAGCCCTCTTGGGCTGTTGGTGAGCTGGTTTTCACGTGTGAAAACTGGAGGCAGCTCTCAGGCTATAGGACACCTTAATGCTCAGAGCCTGAAGCCAGTGCTGCCAGGACCCTGGGGGTTGGAGGCATCTGCTCTTGTCTTTCAATAAAGCTGTTGGCCTAACTGAAAAATATATATATATATGGAGGTAGCCACACCCTTCTTTTCCCAGGGACAGTTCCAAAAAGCAAATTTAATCACTTCATAACTGAGCAGTACTCTAGTTATGTGCCAGCCTCAATCCCCTTATTTTCAGTTTATACCTGACAAAGACTCCCTCCTGGCCCAAACTCAAACCAGGCTCCTCTGCGCTGATTCTTAACTGGGCCTTGATATTGACCCCAGTCCTGTCTTCAGTCTCTGTCACCTCATTTTAGCAAAGAATCCACAGCATCAGTTTAGTGAGACTCCTCCCACTCTTGACATCTGATCAAGTTCCACTTTCCATGTCTAAGTCCTCAGTCTGCCATTGGCAAGAACATCCCCATCCTTGATGTTTCCGCTCACAAAGCTTCCATCCTCTGACCCCTCACCCTATAGTTGGATATAAATCCCCAGCCATCCCTACTATATTAGGAGTTGAGGTCTAGCTCTTGAATAGTCTTTCTTGTCAGTTAAACAGCTGTCAGACTACTTTGTCTGTAACAGTCTGGTGCCATGACTTGAAAGAATCCATTAAATCATTGGACCCCAACCCCACACATGCACCTGAGGAGCCTTTGTCTCACTCCTGGCTGGCTGATGGGGGCAGGAGGGGGCCAATAGTGAGTCCATATAGATGGAGAGTTGGTGTTCCGGATGATGGGCTATCAAAACTGGGTGGAGACAAAGTCTGATTCTCAGGATTCTCTTGAGGCTGGGATAGATCCCAAGGTTTTCTTTGAAAGGTATGGCATTAATTTTCTAGGGACACCATAACAATATACCACACCCAGGCTGGGTGGCTTAAATAACAGAAATTTATTTTCTTATTGTCCTGGAGTCTGGAAGTCCAAGATCAAGGCATTAGCAGGTTCTTTTCTGCTGATGCTTCTCTCCTTGGCCAGCAGATGGCCATGCTGTTCATGTGGTCATCCTTCTGTGCCCAAGCACCTCTGGTGTGTCTCTATGTCCTTCCACACTGCCCCTTCTTAGGAGGATATCATTCTGATTCGATTAGGACCCATCCATATGACCTCATGTAACCTTGAATACTTCTTTAAGAACCCTCCCTCCACATGGTCACATAATGAGGTACTGAAGGTTAGGGTTTCCACATATGAACTGAGGGCACCATTGGCTGGACCATGGGAAATCCTCACTGGGGTCTCATTTGGTTTGATTCGGTTCTTTGTTATTTAGGTTGTTCTTTGTTTGTAGACATGTTGCTGGAATTGTCTTCTCTGGTGCTGTACTTTCACACCTCTCTTCTCCATGGAAATTCTCACTCTTTTGTCTTCCTCTGCAGACTCCCACTGGCTAAATGGTTGGCCATTATGGTGCCAAATCAGTCTACTGCCCTCCTGTTAGCAAATCCTTCATTAGTAAAAACCTTCACTTTTACTAAGAATGGTCTGAAGCCTCAATGTCCTCATCGGGAAACACAAGGTCTCCCACAGAGCTCATCCAAGTCTTCTCCCTTCCCATTACCTCCTTTCCTTTTTCCCTTCCCTCAGGCTCCTTGACACCTCTGATACATCCCTCTTCAAACCCTAACCTCCTTTATCCCTTTCTTCACCTGTTGGATCTTTCCCTTCCCACTCAAACCCTTAGTTCCTTACAGTCGCTCAAATTTTAGGCTGCCTGTCTCCAGTGGGGGCTCTCAAGGAACCAGGGGCCCTAAAAGCAACCCCCTGCAGCTGAGGAGGTGAAACAGACTGAGTGCTTTATCCCCTCAGAGGGGCTCTGGGGGCATCCGGAAGCTGCCTGGGATCTCCCTTAGCACCTTGGCCAAAATGTGGCCCACAGCCCCTTAAGACTACATGTCATGCAAAAGAAAATCTTGGAAGTCTCTTCCACAAGCATTGGTGGGAAGCTCTAACCCTCACGGGAAGCAGGTGGTCTCACCTCAGATGGTCTCATCTGCCACAAACACAATTCCTGTAAAAAACAGAAAGTGGTGACAAGAGCCAATGCTTTTTATAACCAGTGAAGTCTGCATCCCTGTGTTTATTTATGCCTGATTCATAGCTAGGATTTCAGAATAAAAGCACAGAGATTCTATCTGTATCTTCCTGTATGCTTTGGTACATAGTATGCTACATATAGAGACTTCCTTGGTGGCTCAGAGAGTAAAGAACCTGCCTGCAGTGCAGGAGACCGCAGTTTGATCCTCTGGGTATATATGGTATTTCCCTACTTCCAGATGATATTATTTATTAAATTACTTTATTGATTAATTTATAAAACTCCATAAAGAAGCTCGCTTTAGTACAATTGACTTAGACATAAATAAGTATCAATACTTAGTAGTAGTGGTAATGTTAGTCGCTCAATTGTGTCCGACTTTTTGTGACCCCATGGACTGTGGCCCGCCAGGCTCCTCTGTCCATGGGATTCTCCAGGCAAGAATACTGGAGTGGGTTGCCATTCCCTTCTCCAGAGGATCTTTCCGACCCAGGGATAGAACCCGGGTCTCCTGAATTGCAGGCAGATTCTTTACCGTCTGAGATACAGGGAAGATCCAGTCAATACTTACATAAATGAACTATTCCTAAATCTCTTAAATATAGAAACTAATCCAAATGCTGTTTGAATTCATGTGATTTGAATAAATCTTAGGTAAACAAGACAAGTTTGATATTGTTGGTTTACTTGAAAAAGAAAAAATAGCTGTGTCATCCGAGTTATCAGTATTAAGGTTCACATGAGCATACATTTTGATTCTATTTAGATTTACTAGTCAAATAAGCTAATGTTGAGGAAGGCATGGCAACATATTCCAGTATTCTTGCCTGGAGAATCCCCATGGACAGAGGAGCCTGGCCGGCTAAAGTCCATGGGGTTGCAAAAAGTTGGACACAACTGAGCGACTAAGCACAGCACAGCACAAGCCAGTGTTGTACCTACTAGATGTTTAAGATTATAAAAATTATAAGTTCAACAAATGTAAAAAGTAAGATGTACTAAAAATGAATTACTTGGGCTTCCCTGGTGGCTCAGTGGAAAAGAATCTGCTCGCCAATGCAGGAACATGGGTTCGATTCCTGGTCTGGGGAGATCCCACACACCATGGAGCAAGTAAGTCTGTGAGCCACACCTACTGAACCCATTGGAGCAAAAACTACTGCAGTCCATATGCCTAGAGCCTTTGCTCCACAATGAAAGAAGCCACCACCATGAGAAGCCTGCACACTGCAACTAGAGTAGCCCCCACTAGGGAAAAGCCCACGCAGCAACAAAGACCCAGCACAGCCAAAAATAAGTAAAATTAGTTTTTAAAAATGAGTTTCTTGATGTCCATTAGTTCATGTATATCAAATGCAGCAGTAAAACAATATATATTTTACATTTAACTTTTTTCTGTTTTGGAGATTTTGGAGGTACTTGTCTAACATGCATGTGCTGTAAAAGAGGTTAACAGAAAAATAAATTGAGTTGATGGTGAGCTTAGTTTAACATCTTATGATATTTTTATGATTACTTCAATTATGTTTGTCAGTACCACATGTATTAAGTTGATGTAAATAAAATAAAATTTTATGAATTAACTTTTTCAACAATTATTATGTTTTATAGAATGTCTGCTTTAAAAAGTTTCCAAAATCTTTTTGGCACTTTGGAATTTTAGACTCATGCTGAATTAAGTAATAGATATTCATTACATACTCAGATTATTTTTATGCAGAAACTGCTGAAATATTAAGGTCTAAGCATACGTTTGCTATACTTTGACTTCTTGCTTTACTACAGAAGTTATACATATATATTTTTTATTGTTAATAAATACTTTTTGCTTCATTGAATAATTGCACTGTGAAGAAGCATAGATCTATAAAAGTTATGAGATAGTATGTATGGTCATGAAATTTGCTAGCCGACTACAGAAGACTAGTGTATGATGGCCAGTTCACAATTGTCTACTCCCTAATTTTCTCTGTACAATAAAAGTTACGAGGTTAAAAATAATGATCAATATATATAAATGAAACTATTAGAAACAATAAGGATGAAAGGAATTAATTTCTTATATAATGTATGCATGGAAAGTAGGATGGACTTTGATAAAGAAAAGTACACAAGGAAAGTAAGATGCTTTAAGAGAAAGTAAAAGGCAACTTGCCCCACAGTAAAAGTCTAATTGTTCCAGACAGAGGAGGAAAATGTAAGACAAAACCTGGATGAGTGCTGAACATGTCAGCTTTGTAGAAAAGGAATTGTATAGATGTAAATATAGATTTAAATTTTCTTTTAACTGTAAGTAAATTTGAACAGACTGTTACAAAACAGAATGCTATGTACAGTTATCTGTGTAGAACAAAAGAAATTTTATGTTGCATAGTCAAAGCTGGCTAATAGGGATGGATGGGTTTATTTATAACATTTAAAATGAACTTTAGTATCAGTAGTACACTAATGTAAAACCAGAAGTTGGTTCCTCTGTTAAAAAGATGACATTTTCTCAGTTTATTCATTTATTGGTTTGTAAAAGAACATTCTTTACCATGTGAGGAATCTGTAATCCACCCAAGAAACAAAAATTCTGTGTTTTATCAGAATAATTTCTTGTGCTGAATGTTGACTTTTATCAGTTCAGTTCAGTTCAGTCGCTCAGTTGTGTCCGACTCTTTGTGACCCCCTGGACTGCAGCACACCAGGCTTCCCAGTCCATCATCAGCTCCTGAAGTTTACTCAAACTCATGTCCATTGAGTCAGTGATGCTATCCAACCATCTCATCCTCTGTTGTCCCCTTCTCCTCCCACCTTCAATATTTTCCAATATGAGGGTTTTTTCAAATGAGTCAGCTCTTCACATCAGGTGGCCAAAGTAATGGAGTTTCAGCTTCAACATCACTTCTTCCAATGAATATTCAGGACTAATTTCCTTTAGGATTGACTGGTTGGATCTCTTTGCAGTCCAAGGGACTCTCAAGAGTCTTCTCCAACACCACAGTTCGAAAGCATCAATTCTTTGGCACTCAGCTTTCTTTAGAGTCCATACATGACTCACATCCATACACACTGGAAAAACCATAGCCTTGACTAGATGGACCTTTGTTGGCAAAGTAATGTCTCTGCTTTTGAATATGCTGTCTAGGTTTGTCATAACTTTTCTTCCAAGGAGCAAGCGTCTTTTACTTTCATGGCTGCAGTCACCATCTGCAGTGATTTTGGAGCCCCCAAAAATAAAGTCTCTCACTGTTTCCATTGTTTCCCCATCTATTTGCCATGAAGTGATGGGACCAGATGCCATGATCTTAGTTTTCTGAATGTTGAGTTTTCAGCCAGCTTTTTCACTCTCCTCTTTCACTCTCATCAAGAGGCTCTTTAGTTCTTCACTTTCTGCCATAAGGGTGGTGTCATCTGGGTATCTGAGGTTATTGATATTTCTCCTGACAATCTTGATTCCAGCTTGTGCTTCATCCACCACAGCGTTTCTCATGATGTACTCTGCATAGAAGTTAAATGAGCAGAGTGACAATATACAGCCTTGACATACTCCTTTCCCGATTTGGAACCAGTCTGTTGTTCCATGTCCAGTTCTAAGGGTTGCTTCTTGACCTGCATACAGATTTCTCAAGAGGCAGGTCAGATGGTCTGATATTCCCATCTCTAAGAATTTTACACAGTTTGCTGTGATCCACACAGTCAATGGCTTTGGTATAGTCAAGAAAGCAGAAGTAGATGTTTTTCTAGAACTCTAATTTTTCTGATGATTAAATGGATGGTGGCAATTTGATATTCGTTTCCTCTTTATTTGTTACAAGGCCTTAAATTCTTTCGAAAAATGTATATGTATTTCATAGTTTTGGCCACATCAGGTCTTAGATGCACCATGTGGGAGCTTTCCTTGCGGCACCCAGGCTTCTCTCTTCTTGTGGCCCATGGGCTCCAGAGCATGCTAAGCTGCTGCTAAGTCACTGCAGTCGTGTCCGACTCTGTGTGACCCCATAGACAGCAGCCCACCAGGCTCCCCCGTCCCTGGGATTCTCCAGGCAAGAACACTGGAGTGGGTTGCCATTTCCTTCTCCAATCCAGAGCATGAGGGCTCAGTAATTCTAGAAGATGTCCTTAATTGCGCTGCCACAGGTGGGATCTCAGTTCCCCAACCAGGGTTGAACCCACGTCCCCTGCATTGAAAGGTAGATTCTTAACACTGGACCACCAGGGAAGTCTAAACTTCTCGAGTAAGCAAGAATATTCAAGTCCACTAGAATTTTCATTACTCCATGAACAACTTCACTTCTGGAGATGATTTTCCATCTACACTGCCAACTTATCTAGGCATCTGGCCTCCCTAAGTAATTTTACAGTCCCTTTTAAGGAAGCTATACAAAGAAGTTTATTATTTGTTCATTATCTGTTCATTATTTGTCATAAGGAATCTAGGGACCCAGAAATGAATGGAGACCAGGAAATATGTTTTTGCTGATGTCCCAAAGATCACACAACCCCCCAACAAGAAAGCCCCTTATACTATGGCCTTCTGCTGATAGTCTGCAGTCGCCATGGCCCTTCTACATCAGCTCCTTGTATCATAAGCATTTTCCTGAGGGATCTAAGGTGCATCCACGTTTTGGGCCTGCTTTGTTGGAAAACCTTGCCAGAGGACCACGCTCCTGTGGGAAAAAAGGAACTGCCTAAGCTGCACTGGGGAATCTACCTACTTGACCAGGGATGGCCAAGGAGTGGAGGCTTTGAGTGGCATCAGTCCTTCCAGCCCCTGGAGACACGGCAGGATACCTGGGGACACAAGGGCCCATGTGGCAGGCTATGTGCTCTGGGACTAAGCCTTGTCCTAGAAACATGCTCTCAAGATGGGTACAGAGAGAGAAAATAGTGGCCCTATCCCCTGAAACTGCCTAGGTGGGGTGCCTCGTTTAAGAGTAACAAGGTAATCTGGTACTTAGGCATGGAGACAGTAATATAGCACTTAACATCATAAGGACACCTTCTAGTATTTGGACAATGGAAGGTGTTTTTCACCACACACGTATGGCATCGCACGTTAAAGGTTGGTAGATAAAAGAGAGCAGAGTCAGACTCCTCCTTCGCTGCCACTCACTGCATCTGCCCAGCAGCCGGCCCCTTCCCTCAGCCTCAAGGACTCCCTGAGGCTGTACAGCTCAGTCCTCAGTGGGCTCTGAGCCTGGGCAACACGAGCTTCCTGGACACCAGGATGCCAGGTACACCCAGGAGTTTTCTTCTTCTCAGAGACAGGTTCTCAGGAAAGCTCCCAGCTGTCAGGTGTGTGAGCCTCTGCTCTGTTGATGGACCCACCGTTTCACACAGAGCCTGTAGTCTTAAGGGGCAAAACCTCCCTGAGTTCCCTGCACCCAGCTATGCCCACCTGTTCCAATGAGGAAGGGCCACAGCCAGAGACTCCCCTGTGCCCACCCTTCGGCCCCTGCGGCCACTGATCCTTAGGGCAGCCTCCCTCCGCCCTGGCCCTCCCCCTGCTCCTGGACATCCTGTGCTCACCAACTGCACAATTGCTAAGATGGAGATCTCAGCTGGCTAAAATAAATGGCAAAAATTCCATTCAGACCCTTAAAATGACCCCAATTAAGTCCCATCCTCTTCAAGAAACAGAAGCACTGATACTCACAGGGCTCAACGAAGCCGAGTGGCCATCCCATGAAGAGGAGGAAGGCAAAGAGGAGCATCATCCCTGTGGGGCTTGAACCTGTAGGAGAGGAAAGCCAGGGCACAAGTCAGCAAGTGTGAGGCTCTTGTAGCCACTTCTGGTCTCGCATCTGAACAGCACGAGTCCTGACCACCCTTCCCACCTCCCAGCACCTCTGGCTCTCGGCTGAGCACGGCTCTGGGCAGTGACGGGCTTGCAGCCCTTTCCCACACACAGTGGCTTCGCCTCGCTCAAGCCTTCATCTTAGATGGAGACATGCTCCTGCTCTCCATCAGGCAGAGCATGAGGCTCAGAGTGGTCTGGGGCTGTCTTCACGTGGCCCTCACACTCCACATGGGTCCCCTGAGTCCTTGTGGTGTCCCGACCTCAAGGCTGACCTGTGTGAAGAGCTGGAACATGCTCCATTCAGGTACTTCTAACTTGTATGAGCTCTGAGACAAAGGCAGAGGGCAGTGACAAGAGCAGAGGAACTAGTGGAGAAGAAGCCAGAAGCCCAGTGCCTGTGCTAGGAAGCAGGGACCACATGCCATCATGTCTCCCAGGAACTGGGCATCACATGGCCCCACATTACTAAAGGGGAGGCCCTGCGGCTCGTCACCCGAGCCCACACGCCAGCACTTGCTGGAGGCAAAGGCCCCCAGCACCAGGAGTGCCTGTGTCTGAAACATTTCCTTGTGGGGACTCATCAGCACCCTTGAAGCTGCCAATGTCTAGGGTCCTTCCGGAAATTCCCTCCCCGCCCCCAGGGGCCCCGTCTCCCTCGTCAACCAGGGGATTTGCTCTTTCTGCGCAGGGGCTCCTGTCTCAGGGACATGCCTTGCCTGTTGCTGCCTGTCACCCTGAGGAGACCCAGGGGCAGCCCCTGACAGGTACCTGCCACGGGACCAGTTGAGGCCCAGGATGGGGGCTGACTGTGCATCAGCCAGCCATGCTCCTCGGGTGGGGACCATCAGTGTCCTGACCCTGGGCCCCTGGCTCTCTTCACGCATGCTCTCTCAGGAATGGCTGGGCCTCAACCTGCTTATGGCCAAAGGTCCTCCCACTCGGGATGAATCTGGGCCAAAGCAGCAGGTGCAGAGGACCAAGACTGAAAAGGGGGTCAGAGCCATTGCCCTGCACGGGCTGCTCATCTGCCCAGCCGGTCAGCCTCCCACGTGGTACCACCCTCTCCATGTCCAGACCCCTTCCCACCTGGTGCTGTCTGCTCTTCTTACATCTGTCCCTTCCCTCAGGCCACCCGTGCTCGCACTGCCAGTCTCGAGGGCAGCTCAGACCCAGAACCACCCCAAGCGCTCCCAGAAGAGGAGCCTCAGATAGAGAAACCGAGGAGACTGTCCTATCCACCATCTCATTGGGACAGCGAGGGAGAGAACAAGATGGTGGAGGAATAGGTGGCCGTGGAGTACGTCTCTCTCCACGGATATATCAGGAATACACCTCTAGACACAGAACTGCGTCCAGAACACCAGCTGAGAGTGGAGAGGAGCGCCTGACCAGTGGAAAACAGTATACAAAGCCACGCAAAACTCAGTAGGACAAAAGAACTAGGGGGATAAACAAGACTGTTAGCAGGACTGGACCTGCCTTCAGCCAGTGGGGGAACTGAAGCAGGGTCTGATCCCCACACTGGGGCAATTGTCTGAGTCAGACTAGAAACATTTAACGCTCAGAGTGAAATAGCTGATCCGTGGCCGCCTAAATGGAATGAGAATCAGACAGTCCTTTCCACAGCCATACATACCCCAGAAAGGGATGTAGGCTCCCTGCAAAGTGCATCGGCTGGGAGCTGGAGCTTAGGAATTGTGGAGCAACTCCAGGGCGAGGGCTGCTGTTGACTGTGCAAGACACAGCGAGGGGATGTGAGCAGGGAGACTGTGGTGGGAAATGCCTGTGGAAGAAAGCCAGGCATCCATGGAAGGAAGGCCATACTGCTTGTGTAGGGGAAGAAGCCATCACCATAGCTTCTGTCTCTTCACATGCCAGCATCAGCAGCTGATCAATAGAGATGCTGGCCCATCAAACGCCTGAAGCACTGAACCACAGAGTAGGACCCCGCCCAGGGTGCCCCTTTAAGTGCCTAATGTGCCGATCTACAGAGTAGGACCCCAGGCAGGGGGGCCCCTCTATGTGCCTGATGCGCCAAACAACAGAGAAGGAACCCAGGGAAGGGAGCCCTCTAAATGCCTGAATGGGCGGAGCTATGGAGAAAGACTGGCCAAAGAGGCCTTCTGATTGCCAGCTACAAGAGGCTTGAAAAAAAACACTCTGATAGGGCCATAACTCCTGTGGCAAAGGCAGTCCATGTCCCTGCACAGTTGGCGCTCCACGGTCATCGCAAGCCAAGCAGCTGTGCCACTTTCACGCTCAACTCTCAGTGGGGCAGAGCTGCTGCAGGCAAAAAAGTCTTGCGTCTACACACACAGGGGCACTTCGGTAGTGTCCAACTCTTTGCAATTCTGTAGACTGTGGCCTGCCAGGCTTCTGTGTCAGGAAAGGTGGTTCTCTAGGCAAGAATACTGGAGTGTATGGGCTAATACTGGTTGCCATACCCTTCGAGAGCACTATATTTCCTGCTGCCCTAGCCGTCAAATCCCCTGAGTAACTGGTGATGCCAGAGCCCCTGTGACCCAAGCAGCTGCACCGCCTCCACACCTGGCGCTCACAGGGGGCAAACCCAAGTCTTCCAGGGCAGCCTCAGGAGCAAAGCCCAATGGACAACCCACATGCTGAAGTGGATCTAAAACCACAATTGAAACCCAGGGGCAGTGTGGCTAAGGAAGAAGACCCCAAACCCTCCTGCCAGCCTTACAAGCTGCAGATTAAATCCACAGGATCAACTAGGTAGACTCTGTGTCTACGGTATATATATAAGGACATTGAGAGCTCCCACAAAAGAAAATGCACTAGGTCTGATAGCTGTGGACACTGAAGACAAGAACACACAGGAATGGGACCAGACTAGAATATGAGATGCCCCCACAGCAGGTCCAGACACCAGCACAGTGTTGGAGGGCATCCTAGGAAGGTGAGGTGGACTGTGACTCCCAGTGAGGGAAAGGACTCTGACAGCAGTGACTCAGGAAAAACAATTATTATTCCTATGTTTTGACTTCTGTAGATTCTTTTGGATATTTCTTCTTTTCTTCTTTTCCTCCCTTCCCCATTGCAGTTGTCAATTTTGTTGGCAATATGAAATCTAATTAACCCACTGAACGTTTTTTTCTCATATTTTTTCATAGTTGTTATACACCTCTGCCTCTACATTGGGCTTTTGCGGTTCTGTGGAGTTTTCCTTTTTTCTCTTTTTTAATTTTTTAAACCTATTTTTATTATTTCTTCATTTATTCCTTTGCTTTGCCTACAGTTCTTTTCCCCTTGAGGTTCATCCTTAATGTATATAAATCTTCCTCTACTTCTATTTAACTTGCACATCTATTCTTTCTTTCCTTTCCTCTCAACATATTTGTTAGCTTTATTTTCATTGCTTATTCCCCAACTGGCACCTTGCTTTAGTTTTGCTTTCCACTTTGCGCTTTTATTTTGTTCTGGTAGATATAATTTTTGGTTTCCTTTGTTTGCTGGGTCAATCTATTGTACTTTATATTTGTTGGACTGTTTTGATTTTGTTATGGGTGTATATATGTATATTCCATCACAATTTTTTGTGTTGTTATAAACCTCTGCTTCTACGTTGCACTTTTAAAATTCCGTGGAGATTTCCCTTTTTTTCTTTTTT
>SJYQ01004657.1:146850-170721 GCA_006410935.1 Redunca redunca
CCTCCTTCCCTGTACCCTCGTTTCGCCATCTCTGGCACCACTGCCTTTGTCAGCAGGGCTGTGGCCTTCACGTTAATGTCCAGAATCTGCAACAGAAAGAAGAGGGGGAACAGCATGAAGGTCTTCAGAAGGCTGCAGAAGGCAGGGTGATGGAGAGTTAGAGTGGGGTCCCTAGGATCTGTTTGTTAGGGTTGGCAGAGGTCCTAGAGATGATTTACCCAGAGCTTACAAGTGAAGACACCACGGCCCAGAGAGAGGGAGCTTTGAGAATGACAGCCAGAAAATGACACATTTTGGGGTTTGGGTGAGAAAGAATGGAGCCTGCTTCATCTTGTTTCCTAAGTCTGAGCTGACCCAGAATGGATCTGAACTCTCAAGGCTCTCTTGGACTTGAGCTGGACTGTCTTCCAACTAGCGAGAGCCTGGGATTTGGGCTGGCTTCCTGGACCTGCCCCAGAGTGAGCCGTGATTCTCAGGGAAAATGTGGCCTGACCTCAGGCACTTGGGTTTGTTCCAGCACTTTTCTGGCTTCTGAGTTAGGGAGGGAGATGCTCTTGGCCCTCCAGGATCGACTGGCTGGCTGGATACTTATTGGCACATGGGATCATGAGGAGGCACTATTGGAGGAGCTGGGACATAGTCTAAAATCAAAACTGTACATCTGTAATTTAAAACAAATGCATGAGCCTTCTTTACATGTTCCAGGCACTGCTGGGATAGTCCCCTCCCATTCCCCCCATGTAACTGTTTATTTTGAAAAATTTCACTCTTACAGATAAGTTGAAATAGAGGGACAATGAATATCTGGATATCCTTTAACTACATTCACCAGTTGTTGACATTTTGTGCCATTCACCCTAACTATGTGCTTATGCAGCTTTTTCCTTACCCTTGGAAGGTACGTTGCACACATTATAATACTGTAGCCCTAAACGCTGTAGCATTATTTCCAAATAATAAGGCTGGTCTTACACACCACCATTCATTATCACACCCAAGAAATTTAACATTGATAATCATGATTTTACTTAATATACTGTCCATAAAAAATCTTCCCCAATTGTCCCCCAAATGTCCTTATTTTAAAAGTCCAGGGTTCAATCAAGGATCAACCACTGTGTTTAGATTTGATGTATTATGATATTAAAAAAAAGCCAACTAAAAAGAAAAATTACTCAGTCTATAACTGATTTTCATGTGGTCCCTATTCAGACTGCTCATGAAAGATGTTTCTCTGCTTTAAAGAATATCAATCAAGAACTGACTCACTGAAGACCATTTTGGCACTTTGGTCTCTATGTCTGTGGAACACTGATAAACAAACTAGAATATTTTAGTATCCTTAAACTTCAGTGTTGAAAAATTATTGATGACATCAGGGTAAAAGGCAAAACCATGGGAGATCATAAAAAATTTAGCATTTCCAAATCATGTGGGAGTATTAACTTTAGTAAACAAAGACAAATCTTTCAATTAAGGCTTTATAATTAAAGAATGTAGGTGTGTGATATACCTTATAAATATAATGTAATTATACACCCTCACATGAAAACCAATATTCTGTTCCTTGAATTTAGACATCTGGATCTCAGATGTTCTTGACACTGGAGTTAAAAAAGAAAGAGTGCAAGTCTTTTTCAAAGACTGTATGTCATAAAGCGGCAACTTAGTTCGTTTCACTAGAATTGATATTTCACTTAACTAGCAGCTATTAAAGTTTTCCAACTAATGAAAAATCATTCGTTTTTGGCAGCTGAGAGGGGGAAGGGTGGTGTGTAAGTCTGACTGTATTAGTTGTTGGCATATTAGCTGCCATGCCTGCTGGAAATAAACCGGGAAGAAGAGCTTGGATAAGCCCACGGTGGTAGAGGGGAGAGAGCTAGGGGAGGGAAGCAGAAGACAGTTAGCAAGGAGACAATGAAAACAAGATCACGGAGAAGCAGAAATGAAAGAGAAAGACAGGGACAAAGGAAGCCCCCCACCTCCATTCGCCCTTTACCAGGTGTGCTGCAGGTGTGTGGCAAATTTCGAGGACTCCTCACATTCACACTGCACTCGACCAGTGCATTCTAAAAGCAGACTGAGTGTGTGGCATCTTCTGAGGCCCACCCGTGCTGCTCTCATCCCTCCTTACCTTGTCCCACACCTCCTCGGTGACGTCCATCAAGCTGCCAAAGAAAGGGTTGACGGCAGCATTGGAGACCAGGATGTCCACGCCGCCGTGAAGCTTCACAGCCTAGAGAGCAGGAAGATCTGAATTAGGGCTACAGGACAGTAAGTTCAGTTCAGTTCAGTTCAGTCGCTCAGTCTTGTCCAACTCTTTGCGACCCCATGAACCTCAGCACGCCAGGCCTCCCTGTCCATCACCAACTCCCGGAGTTCACCCAAACTCATGTCCGTTGAGTCAGTGATGCCATCCAGCCATCTCATCCTCTGTCGTTCCCTTCTTCTCCTGCCCTCAATCTTTCCCAACTCCAGGTTCCTATGCAATATTACTCTTTACAGCATCGGACCTTGCTTCTATCACCAGTCACATCCACAACTGGGTGTTGTTTTTGCTTTGGCTCCACCCCTTCATTCTTTCTGGAGTTATTTCTCCACTGATCTCCAGTAGCATATTGGGCACCTACTGACCTGGGGAGTTCATCTTTCAGTGTCTTATTTTTTTGCCTTTTCATATAGGACAGTAAGGGAGGTGCATTTATCACTATTGGTAAGGGTCCCTTCTTAGGGACAGTTGTCAAAATGAACTCTTTTCCTTAAAACATTTTCTCTTCAAAAGCACCCCAAGCTCTGCTCTTGTTCACTCACTAAACAGTGTCCAGCTCTTACGGTCCTGACGCCTGTAACCTGCCAGGCTCCTCCGTCCATGGGATTTCCCACGTAAGAATACTGGAATGGGTTGCCATTTCCTTCTCCAGGGGATCGAACCTGCATCTCTTGCATTGGCAAACAGATTCTCTACCACTGAGTCACCAGGGAAGCCCCAAGCTCTACTGCTAAAACATTTAAGGTTGTCTCATTTCTTTTGCAATCTCTTCTTCCTGCTCCCAGTTCTTCTAAGGCTGCCCCTGATCCTTTTTCTTTTGACTTTCCCTTTCGCAACTCCTTTATTCTCACGGCCTCAGCTTTCACCTCAAAATCCATTTCTAGACCCTTCCTATTTTATCCTAGCCCCATTTCTCCAAGTGCTTACTGTCTAGTTTCCCTTGAATGAGTTACCATTACTCAAACTCAGCCTGTCCACATATACCTGAATGGGAAAATGAGTTTAAATAGATCCACAGAAAGTTGCCACTGGGAGGGGCCTTTGAGATCATCTCGCCCAATGTCCTCATGGTGAAAGTGATAAAACTGAGGTTCAGGGAAGTTCATTTCTCAAGGTCATATGGCTCAGTAATGACATATCAGGACCAGCTAAGAAGAGGAATTCTGCTCATTGAGTCTTTGGAGAGGTGATATGCTCAGGGCACAAGGCTAGTTAGTGGTGGCAGAATTGAGTCTCTAACCCAGCGCTAATTCATAAGAGTCCTCCAAAAGTGAGTTGGGGGTCACTATGAAACTGGCTATCCAGGAGGGCCACGATGCAGGAGACGCCGGTCTGGGCTTAAAGCAGTTCCACGCTCAGTTATGATGCCTTTTCTTCCCCTCCCCCACCTCCTGCTTTTATTTTTTTGGCCTGGAGGCACGGAAGATTCAAGGCAGAAACTGAGATTTAAACTGGGAAAACCAAGAGAGCCAACAGCTAACCTCCTTAATAAACTGTAAGTAGGTGGTGAAGGCATGTGCTGGAGTAACGAATAGCCAAACAGTCTTTCTGCCAGCATTCCGCCACTGGGCAAACAGACTTCACATTTGCCCAGACTTGGCAATTTTGATGCCTTGGGCAAATGGCGCTAAACGGGCCCTCAATCAACTTTGTGCTTCCCGATTTGGCACACAGAGGGGTGTTATTAACAATGTGTACCATCTGCTAACTCCCATTTTTAACTAATTATTCTTGCTAACTAGGTGCTAAGCTCAGTTGCTTCCACACTGCTGAGGGGGATGCCTGGGCTGTCAACACGTAAACTTAACACATTTTAAGATCACATAATCTTTGCAAAACCTCTATGAGTACTCTCCTGCACTGTCTAAATTTTGGTGTCCGGGTCACCTGCCTCGGCTCTGTGTAAGTCTCAAGAAAAACGTAGGATGCGTCAGAAAGTGATGCGGGCTGGGCCGAGTGCAGATGTGTTAGGGGTGGGGAGCCAGCAGACTGCCGCAGAATTGCCTGGAGCGCTCTTCCGGTTGGTCTGTGCATCCCTGTCCCCTTCTCCTTCTAGGCCTATCAGCGTGGAGAGGAGAGCAGTCTGGCTTTGGACTGAACAGAGACAGAGAACCATGGAAGATTAATGGCAAATTTGCTATGACCACCCAGGTGTCTTCTAAGGCTTGCTCTAAATTGTGTGATTGCTACCCTAAAGTGGTTAAGAGTTGCTTGCTCTGTGTTCTGACAGGTCTTTTTTTTTTTTTTTTTTTTTAAGTAGAATCAAGTGGAGAAGTGGCTGATCTGGTTTCAGCTCATGTTGCCTTTGAGAAGCTTCAAGGTGCAGCTTAGGAGGCCACTGGGGAATAACCATGCTCAGGACAGCAGCTTCCCTCATCACAGGCTAGTGGCTGGCTATAGGCAGGACACATCTCAAACTGCCAACAAGTATCCTATCATTCTCCACTTGACACTGGTCTTTTCAACTACTTGAGAGTCCATTTTGATTCATCCTGCCTGGTCCCATTTCTTGACACGAGCCAAGGGGAAAAAATTTGGTTGGTTCCCACTAAATATCTCTTACGCACATCTATTCTGGTCTTCCTGCCACTGCTCTAGACCCAAGTGACAGCATCAGCTTCCTCACCAATGTCCTTGCCCAGAGTCTTCAATTCTCCAATATATCCTTCCTACCAGTGCCAGATTATTGTTCTTTAGTAATTATTTCCACCTCCCTCCTTCTTATCTACTCCAAGAATGTCTAAACTCCTTTGGGAGGCCATGGAGGTCCATGTCCCCCCTCCTTCCCAGCCGACCCATTTCCTACCAGGGCTCCTGATCCTGTGCTCTCACACTGTGGGTTCACAGAGCACCCCACCCTCCCTTCCTTGACTATCTGCTCATTCTGCAGGATCATTTGGGATCCTGGCCCTATGCCATCTGCCTAGTCCCACCCACTCCTCAAAGTCTAGCTCAAACCTCACTTCTGGGTCAGAGCTGCAGGATGGGCAAAGGGGACCTAGTGAGGGTCCAGAAGTAACCTTCCCAGCAGGATTTTGACAATAAGTGGCCATGTACATTTCACATGGCCACTAGTTGGCCCAGGATCCCAGGTGGCTCCCACCCTGAGGATCAAGGTCTCGGGCTCTGTCCAGCAGAGATGCCAGAGGTGGCCAAGCATGGTGGCCTTCTTGGACCCACAACTGACTCTCTCCAATGCACATTTGAGCATCTGCCAAACAACTCCTGACAAAGGGAATAACCTATGCTGTCTACTATGCCACCGTCTACAATCGTTTCATGCCCTCCTTGTCTAAGATTACCCAAATTATTTCCACTGCTTTTCATTCTGTCAGTACAGTATGTTTTGCTTCCCATCCTTGGGTAGATTCTTCCTGCCACTCCAAGAAATAAAGAGTGTGCCCTGAGCCTAGGAAAGAGTGGCCTCCTTTGTAAGATCTTTACCTGCAAGACTGGTGCCAACCAACTCTCAACACTGGTTTAGCCACGTTCTTTGAGACTAAAGTCCAAGAGGGCACCTAAGGCCTGACCTGGTAGGGAAATGCTTGGGAGTTTGTAGGTAGCTGGGCTTCCCTAGTGGCTGCGATGGTAAAGAATCTGCCTGCAATGCAGGAGACCTCGGTTAGATCTCTGGGTCGGGAAAATCCCCTGGAGAAGGGAATGGCTAGGCACTCTAGTATTCTTGCCCGGAGAATTCCACGGATGGAGGAGTCCGGTGGGCTACAGTCCATGGGATCACAAAAGTTGGACATGACTCAGTGACACACACACACAGGTAGCTGGTAAGTCTGGGTTGGCTCACACCTCTTCCCTTACTAGTTGTGGGACCTTGGGGTGTTGCTCCAGCTTTCTGAACCATTCTTTAAACAGGGAGCATAGTCCCACCCTTGCTTGGGTTGTTGTTTGCAGATAACCTGTGAAAGGCTCAAGACACAGTGAATGGCACACAGTAGGTGGTTGAAACATAATGGGCTGCCTCCTATAGGTTCCTGGGCACTCAACTTTATAAACTGAAAAACGGGATTGATTGTTTCTTAGCCTATAGTGGGAATGCCTATTTACCCTTCTCATCTGCCCAATTAGACTGGAAGCTACTGGAGAACCAGGACCAGCTGGTGTTTTTTGGGTGCCCCAAGGCACAATGCAGGGTAGAACAGTAGAGTGTTTTTTGGTTTTCTGACTGAAATGGGATGATTCTCAGAGACAGAACCAAAAGGCACACATAAAAATGTGCTGGTGGACTGGGGTGGGGTATGCAGAATGCACTGTTTTATTTTAGTAAACAGTGCTGGTTTGGATTACACCCATGTTGTCTAGGAAGGCCCGCCAGGCTACCTCCTTTCTGCTGTCTCGTGGCTCTGGACCTGTACGTCTGCTGCTTACCACGGCCACCAGCCGCTCCCGGTCCTCAGCCTTCCCTACGTGGCACACGGTGCCTGAGACGCTCAGCCCCTCCCCTTGCAGCCTTGCCACTGCCTTGTCCACATTCTGCTGCTTCCGGCTGCTGACCACCACATGGGCCCCATCCTGTGCCAGACGCCGAGCAATGGCAAAACCGATCCTGTGGGCAGAGAGAGAGGAGGACTTTTAAGCCTGGTACAGAAAGAGGGGAAGAGCATGGGCTCTTAAGTCAGGCTGCCTGGGCTTTGAATTCCAGCTCTTTCTGTAGGACCTCCATGTGTTGGGATTAAATGGCACAGCCATTACCATACAGATGGACATGCTTAGCATCTTTTTGGCACTGGTTTACTATTTTTATTGTGGTTTTGGCCCTCAGTCTAGGTTCCCAGGAAGTGATAACACCTTCCACAGGTGTTATCATAGGCTCCATACCCTATAGGGACTGAGGGGAGAGAGAAATAACTTAGGGGTATAGCAAGCAGCAGTGATTTCCATGATTGGAGAGTCTCAGAAAAGCCTCTACCACTAAATAGTTTCCTTAGGACAGTAGTCTACATCATCTCAATATTCTATTGTTAGTTATATTTTGGGGTACATATGAAACAGGGTCTCTGGTTACAAACATGAATTTTTTACATTCATAGGAGAAAGGGTTACAAATTAAAAAAATAATTATCTATCTGGCTATGTGGGTCTTGGTTGGTCCATGTGAGATCTAGTTCCCTGACCAGGGATTGAACCTGGGCCTCCTGCATTGAGAGCATGGAGTCTTAGCCACTGGACCTCCAGGGAAGCCCCCAGGGTCACACATTTTGCACTTGTTAGCCATTAGGTTTCCCCATTTATATGTATTCTAACTTTGTGAAGAGGGGCATCTAGCAGGGGTCTGTGGGAATGAGAAACAGGGTAGGTAACAGTGGCTGGTAAGAAACAGGCTGGGCAAGAACAAGAACCTGGACACATGACTTGTGTCCCCTCTCGGGAAGGGGCAAAGTTCTGTGAGGCTCCTGGGATGCCACAGTGCGGGTGTCTGGAACATTTCCACGGTCCGTGTAGGCCGTGGATAGGGTGTTTGGAATCGACTGTCTTGGACTTCTGGCCTCTGGTCTTCCCAGACTCTAGGTGGAGCCAGTTGATTGGGGCGGCCCAGAACCCCAGGAGACAGGATAGACGGGGTGGGGTGAGGGGCAGCACCAAGGCGGCAGACTTGAGCCAGAGGCGGCAGTGACAGAGAGCTGTTAACTGCAAAGGTCGGGGAGCGGAATCCGGAGGGGGCTGCAGGCCAACCACGTGCTGCCTTTCTTCCAGGGTCAACTCTGGCCACACGGGAGGGCTGAAGAGAGGGTGCGGGAGGCCAAGGACAAGGGGTAGTACCTGTTTGCAGACAACAGGGGACTCCGAGACTCGGGCTCGGGCACTCACCCGTCAGTGGAGGCCGTTACTAGGGCCACCTTATTCTCCAGTGGCTTCCGGCGCGCCATCCCGCAGCTGGCCATCCAGATCGACTTCCACGACCGCGCACAGGCACCCAAAGGCAGTCGCACCTTCAGCATGGCGCCGGCCGGTTCAGGGTTCTGCACCGCCCAGGGGAGGTGACAGTGGGGCAGGGTGAGGGGCAGGGCGAAGGGTGAATCGCCTCCTGGCTTGGCGGCCCGCTCCGGTCCCAGCTTCTGGCTCCCGGATCCGTCTCCCCGCCCCCCGTAAGCCCTAGATCAGGACAGCTCGTCCCGCTGCGCGCGGGCCCTTGGCCAGGGAGCCGGCCTTGGCCGAGAGCGCCCCCTGCCATTTGTGGCCGCCGCGCCCCTAAATCCTGCTCGCCCGGCCGCCCCGGGGCGTGGGACGGTGCTGTCGGTTCCGGTTCCCTGCGGGGCCCTCCCCACCTCGGGGAGCTCGTAGAGTTCCTTGTTCTCTCGCTCCTCCTTCCACCTCCGCTTGCCCACGGCAGATCTTGGGGCAGAGGGGACTTTAACTGTTTGCTTTTGCTTCCTAGAACTTCAAGGTGGGTTTTGTTCTCTGAGAAAGTCTGGGTCCACGTTTGTGACAGCCCAAAGGAGGCCAGATGTTTTGAGATTGCTCATGGGGGTGAGGCTCCTTCTGAGGGTCTCAGGGGAGCCTGGAGGAGCCTACGAGAGACACCTGATGGAGAGGAGCAGGGCTAGGCCTGCACTGCCCTTCACTCTGGCTCAAGTTCTCCTCCATCCCCATAGGCCTGGAGGGCAGACTCTGATCACCAGAGTAACCAGTGTGCGGAATTAAAGATCCTGACCTGACAGGATCCCTTATATCCTCCACTCTAGAGGACTTCTCCAGGCCTAAGTGGTAGCAAGGAGGCTAGAGTGGCCCCTAACCAGGGGTGGAAATTCAGAGCACTCAGGAGCACTCAAGTTCTCCATAATCACTGTGTCCCCAGGTCTTATCCTCCATCCTAGTTCAATAAATATTTGTTGAATGTAAAAGCATTTTATAAACTTTGAACCACTAAACACATAGTAATTATTGCCACCATAGAGTAGTTATTATTGCTGCCACAAGCCAGGCTCTCCATCTGTAAGCTGAGGGTGCTGGGGTATATGATAGATAAGGTCCTCTCCAGCTATAAATTCTGTGTCCAAGACTTCAGCCCCTACTTCTGCCAAGTGGGCTGAAATGATCTCCCTCCTGGGTTTCTGGGAGAATTAATAAATCTGGATGGCTTATGATACACTGAAGAAAGGCCCGACAGACCCAGTGTCAGCATCTGAATTGGTTTAACCCTGTGGCCCCCAAATGCCAGACCGAGAAGCTGTGTAGATCCAAAGCAAAGTTTTCACTAGTTCAAGGCAAAAAATAAAAAGAAAATACAGTGTTTCATAAAGCTAAGCTTATTTAATTTAAGAGATAGTCCTTTATTCTGGGATATGCTTTTGCTTTTTTTTTTTTGGTGTTAGTCTTTCTGTTACGAGAAGATGATGAAAGCAGATGGGTAGGTTAAGAAAAGGGTTGTTAGTTGGTGAAATCACCAGTCTGGCAACCTGATGTCAATCCCTACAATTAGAGGAGAGAGAATCCCGGTCTGTGAAATTCAGTTCCAGGGATTGCTGTTTAACAGAATTCATACTTGCTAAAGGTTCAGGTAGTATATGTGTAGGTCAGCTGAGCAGCCAAAAAGATTTCAGCATTTAAAGGTGTATGAGTAGTGAATAATATAACAACCATGCACTGGATTTATAGTTTATTCTTCAATCGAGATGTTATACAGCTGTGATATTCAGCACATCCCGATGAGATAAGAGAGCTTGAGTCTAATTTTCCCCATGTGCGGGGAAAACTGACTCTGACTGGTGCCCTTCAGTCTGAATCTCATGAATTATTGACAACAGAGGCTGGATAGCATGACACTCCTCTTCCTCCTGACCTGTTCAGAGCTAATGCACTGTGGGAACCCTTCCCAGGGCTTGCTACCTGCCTGTGGGGCTGGGGGAGGGGATTTAGGACTGAAGCAGAGCCTCTCAGGGCTTTGGCTCAAAGGGACAGGCCTATAAGGCATATTTGATCTCTCTCCACTTCCTGTCCAGAAGTGAGCTGCCAAATCCAGGGATTGAGGTTAGCGGGCCCCAAAGAGCAAAAGGTTTGAAGGCCTTCTCTGGTGGTCCAGTGGTTAAGAATCTGCCTAAAGATACCACAAGCCTCGGGGCAACTAAGCTCTTGTGCCACAGCCACCGAGCCTACATGCTCTAGAGCCCACGCTCCGCAACAAAAGACCTCTCAAAGAGCAAAGGGTTTGGGGAAGGGAGAATTCTGGCCTGGGAGCTCATGAACAGCACATAGCCTCCTTGTCTGGGCTGGGGGTATATTTGGCCTCCAGAGAATGCCGGAGATATTGGGGGCGTGGAATCTGTGAACAGAAAAATGTAGAAGGAAAGCAAAAAGGGTGGAAGTCTTCAGCTTCTACTACTCATCAAGCTGGTTTGTTGGCGAAGAGGGTAGGAAATTTGGGGGGGGAAATACATATATGTGTAGGAGTCTCTTAAGTGGAGATTTTAAAGGTAATGCGGTTGTTCTTATATGGAGGTGGGACCATCTGCAGATCTTGAGGAGATGCCTCTGTGATTGAGGACTGCACTCTCATCTTCCTCAAAGGCTGACTGTAGTCCGGAAAGAAGTTCACCTGGGGAATTCAAGTCCTGCATGTTGCTATAGCTATTCCATTTTGGTCATTGACTCATCATCCCTGACACAAGCCAGGCTTGTGAGGTGTGGGAGGACTGTGTGATAACAGTGACTTTTATTGAGTACTTACTAAGTGCTGGCAACTGTTGGGTGCTTTTTATAATTTTTATTCAATATGTCTAATCCAGTGAAGTAGGCAATTTTATTTCCATATGTGAAATCAAAATGAGTCATGACAACCTGACCTGCTGTCAGTGTTGAATAGCTACTCTTAATTTTTTTGACGTTGTTAGAGAATGACAGTTTTCTTGGAAATTAATTTCCTCTAAATTGGAATTTTATTTTCTGCATCAATGCATTTTTGTTCTAATCATTGAAATATCTATTTTTTAAGTTACAAAAATAACACATGTTCACAATTTTTAAAAGAGACACAAGGTTATAGAGTGAAAAGTAAAAAAGAAATTCTTCCCTGTGCTTCTTTTACCTGTTCCCCCTATAGCTCTTAGTCTTGTGTATCCTTCTAGAAGTTTCCTAGGCATTTACATGCATATTTTCCCTTAAACGTTTTGCATGAATGGAATGGCACTACACATAATGTCCTTCAAATTGCTTGTTTCTCTTCTTTCTTCTTTTCCCCCACTTCTGTCTTTCATTTCTTAAAATACATTCTTGGCGATTATTCTGAGTAGTTCACAATAGTCCCCTTTATTCTGTCTCTCCCTTTTAAAAATAGCTAGAAGATATTCCATTGTGTGGATATTCCATAATTTATTTAGCCAGTCTCCCACCGATGAACATTTAAATAGCTTCCAGTGTTTTGCCATTTGAAACACGGCTACAATGAACAACCTTGGATGTATATATATATATTGTATTTGGTACAAATATGAATATTTTATCCTGGGTCAAATGTTTTCAGTTGATGACTGTGGTCAAATGACCTTAAAAGAGATTTAATCAGTTCTGATGAAACTTTTTTCCAAACTGAATTTACCTGCTGCTCTGTCCTTTTATACATTCTGTGTAGAATGGTTTAAACTGTGGTTGATGGTGTAAACTTAGGGCGATAAGAGGCAGCATACCTTGGTCTCAGTGCCTGGGAACCCATGGGAACGGTGGCTCCCCCAACCTGCTGCTTGCAGACCTGGGGTGCCCCTAGTTTCCCTCATGTTTATAATTGACAAGGCAGGATTGCTGGATTTTAGGAACTGGAAACAGAAGGTAGGAATCTGGGTTTTAATATGAAATATTTGATTAAAAAATATGTATTTATTTATTTGGCAGCACAGGGGATCTTCGATCTTCAATTGTGGCATGTGGAATCAGTTTCCTGACCAGGAACTGAACCCAGGACCCTTGTACTGGGAGCACAGAGTTTTAGCCACTGGATCACCAGGGAAATCCTGAAATGTTTGATTTTTAAATGTTGGCAATAAATTTACTAAACAACAACAGCAACCCCAAACCAATCAATTAATCAACCAACGAAGACAACATAACAAAACAAAAACAGTAAATATATCTGTAGGTGCCAGAGACTGACACAGTCTTTGCCTATTCACAGGTAATGGATTATTAATTTTGTGAGATATCGCTCCATCTAGAATCTCATGACTCTAACGCATAGTTCATTCAACTTCTTGTTTTTCAAAATGCTCCACCTATTGCCCTGTATTTAGGCAGTTATTTGTAAACACCGTGTAGAAATTACCCACCCAGTGTTTGTTCAGGTTCTTTTCAGGAACTCTGTAGAGCAGCATGCAGAGGGTTTTACAGACACACACTGGGCACTTTCCTTGGTGGTCCAGTGACTAAGACTCTGTGCTCCCAATGCAGGTGCCTGGGTTTGATCCTGGTCAGGGGAACTAGATACCTCAGGCTGCGAAGAGTTTGAATGCCACAACTAAATGGGCTGCAACTAAGACCTGGAGCAGCCGGATAAATAAATAAATATATGCAAAATAAATACATATATGCAAGTATGCTTGTATGCTAAGTCTTCTCAGTCTTGTCCGACGCTTTTCTACCCCATGAACTATGTAGCCTGCCAGGCTCCTCTGTCCATGGTGATTCTCCAGGCAAGAATACTTGATTGGGTTGCTATGCCTTCCTCCAGAGGATCTTATATATATATTTTATATATATATATAAAAGACAAGCCTTGGCTTCTCTTTTCCCTCATGCCCAGGAATGCTTTCTTCTGTTGTGTTTGGAAAGGGGTGGGGGTATCCTTGCTTATGTCTCCTGCATTGGCAGGCTGGTTCTTTATCACTAGTGCCACCTGGGATACAATATAGGGGGACAACCCCCCGAATAGGATGCCTAATATGACTTCACATTGGGTGCTTTATGAGCACAACCAAATTCTTAGCCCTGTTCTCAAAATTGTGATTTCCCCTTTTCCTCTTTCAGAGACAGTCTCTGTGGCAGGCGTGGAGATGCAGATACTGTTCAGATCCTTCTTCTAGAAAGGACTCACTTTTGCTGTGGGGAGTATGATTAGCAGTCACCAGCTGGCAGTCACAAGCATGGCCTCAGCCAGTGCCCGGATAGGACGGTGGTGCAACAACCTTGCCACTTCTGTGCCTATCACAGGGCTCCTCTAAGGGGCTCTCTTTGCTTTGAAGCTTCCTGTAGGTCTGGCGTTTGTCAGATCTGCATCTCAGGGTCTCACAGCTCCTCCTTCTTGATCCTGCTTCCTCCTCTTTCCTTCCACAGATGTTACGCTGACTAAATCCTCTGGACTCCTAATTCCATCAAGGTATCTGCTTTATTGGGGACTCACAGTTTCTTTCCTTCATAATCTTTGCAGTGCAAGACCCCACTCCCAATACACAGGGGGTGTTCTCCCAGAGAATCTGTCTTTCCCCCACCGTCTGAGCATCAGGGCACTCTGAAGCAAGAATCCTCTGTAACTGTGCTTCCTGCCAGTCTGAATTTTTCTATGAGGGACTGAGGAGAAAACAGCAGGGCGGGCTTTGGCTATATCAGGCCACTACAATAGTGCAAGGCCAGCCCTGGAGCTGCATGCGTTTCCTTGAGATCTCTCTGAGGGTGTGAGATGAAGAAATGTTCCCTGGCCTCTTCTGAAATATTTCATGTTCCTGTAAATTTCTGGATCAACCGAAACACACACACACACACACACACACACACACACACACACACATCTTCCAAGAACCAACAGCAGTTCCTAGGGACAATGCAGCTGAAACCACAAAAGAAAGGGAAACATTTCCCTAGAGGTTCCAGCCTGCCCTCTCTGGAGATAACATTTGCCATTATTATGCAAAGCAGTTTCAGTTACCCTGTCCTGCTTTTAGAGCATTGAAAGAGGCCTCTAGTATGAAATGAATAAGGCCCATCACAAACCTTGCCAAAATGACAGAGCAGTCTACTTCTGAGGGCTTTCTCTTTGTTGGGCCAGATCAAATTCTTGAGCAGCGTGCACTCTTTAATCTCTGCAGAGGAAGTAGGGGAACTTTAAGATTAATTTATTATTCTGTTGAAAGCAAACCCTCGGGAGTGAAGGGGGTGGGTGGGATTGTCCTCTGTTTACATAAGCTTTCCTCACTCATCTTGAATTTAATGGCAAAGGGATTATTCTTACATTTTGAAACTTTGTATAATCATATGCTACACACTTTCTCCACCTTGTTGTTTTTTTTTAACTTTTGATTTTGAAGTAATTACAGTTTCATGGTAATTATAAACTCAAAAGTAATACATAGAGTTCCCATGTACCCTTCGCCCAACTTCCCCCAGGGTGACTTCTTGACATCAGTCATACAATGTCAAGACCAGGACACTGGCATTGGTTCAACACTTAACTAGATAGACCTTATTTTGTGTCCATCCTTTTTTGATGTGTCCTTATTTGTGTGTGTCAATGCATGCATGCTCCCTAGCTTCTTTGACTGGAGATCTTTGACCAGCAGGTCATACTTCATCATTATTCCTTGTTTCATTATCTGGATGATTTATCAGTTACCTATTGAAGTCTGCTTCAGGTGATTATGGCTTTAATATACATGATGTTGCAATAGCATGCTTGTTCACTTGGCTAGGAGAGCTTCTTTATACTGGGCCCAAATAAATAGCTGAAGCTGCAGTGCAAAGATTATGTTTCTTTGACTTTTTGAGAGAAATTGCCAATTGCCCTCCAGAAAACCTGTGCCCTTTTCCAGCCTCAGGGTCCCTTGCTGAGGCAATTCTGTGTGATAGTGTCCATTTCATCACATCCTCATAGCACTCAGTTTCACCAAATATTTTAATTTTTGCCAATCGAGGTGAAAAAACTCTTTTTGATTTATATTTCTTTATTAAGGTTTTTTTTCATATGTTTATAGATATTCGTGTTTCTTGTTTCGTAAAATGCTTGTTCATGTCCTTTGTCCACTTTTATTGGCTTGTTTATTTGTTTTTCCTTAAAATGTCAATGTTCACTCTTGCCATCTCCTGTTCACATGCCACAGGTCTTTTCTGTTCGCACAGAAACAGGAGATGGCAAGAGTGAAGATTGACATTTTAGGAATCAGTGAGCTAAAATGGCCTGGAATGGGTGAATTTAATTCAGATGACTATTATATCTACTACTGTGGGCAAGAATCCCTTAAAAGTAATGGAGTAGCCCTCATAGTCAACAAGGATCTGTTCAGATCCTTCTAGAAAGGATTCACTTTTGCTGTGGGGAGTATGATTAGCAGTCACCAGCTGGCTGGTGACTAGTCACCAACAAGAATCCGAAACACAGTACTTGGGTGCAGTCTCAAAAATGACAGAATGATCTCTGTTCGTCTCCAAGGCAAACCATTCATTATCACAGTAATCCAAGTCTATGCCCCAACCAGTAATGCTGAAGAAGCTGAAACTGAATGGTTCTATGAAGACCTATAAGACCTTCTAGAACTAACACCCCAAAAAGATGTCCTTTTCATCATAGGGGACTGGAATGTAAAAGTAGGAAGTCAAAATGTACCTGGAGTAACAGGCAAATTTGGCCCTGGAGTACAAAATGAAGCAGGGCAAAGGCTAACAGAGTTTTGCCAAGGGAATGCACTGGTCATAGCAAATACCCTTTTCCAACAATACAAAAGAAGACTCTACACATGGACATCGCCAGATGGTCAACACCGAAATCAGATTGATTATATTCTTTGCAGCCAAAGATGGAGAAGCTCTATGCTGCACTGCTGCTGCTAAGTCGCTTCAGTCGTGTCCGACTCTGTGCGACCCCATAGACGGCAGCCCACCAGGCTCTCCCGTTCCTGGGATTCTCCAGGCAAGAACACTGGAGTGGGTTGCCATTTCCTTTGATGCATGAAAGTGAAAAGTGAAAGTGAAGTCAGTCAGTCGTGTCTAACTCTTAGCGACCCCATGGACTGCAGCACACCAGGCTTCTCCATCCATGGGATTCTCCAGGCAAGAGTACTGGAGTGGAGTGCCATTGCCTTCTCCAGGAGAAGCTCTATACAGTCAGCAAAAACAAGACTGGGAGCTGACTGTGGCTCAGATCATGAACTCCTTATTGCCAAATTCAGACTTCAATTGAAGAAAGTAGGGAAAACCACTAGACCATTCAGGTATGACCTAAATCAAATCCCTTATGATTATACAGTGGAAGTGAGAAATAGATTCAAGAGATTAGATCTGTCTGATAGAGTGCCTGAAGAACTATGGACGGAGGTTCATTACATTGTACAGGAGGCAGTGATCAAGATCATCCCCAAGAAAAAGAAATGCAAAAAGGCAAAATGGTTGTCTGAAGAGGCCTTACAAATAGCTGAGAAAAGAAGAGAAATGAAAGGCAAAGGAGAAAAGGAAAGATATACCCATCTGAATGCAGATTCCAAAGAATAGCAATGAAAAATAAGAAAATCTTCCTAACTGATCAATGCAAAGAAATAGAGAAAAACAATAGAACAAGAAAGATTAGAGATCTCTTCAAGAAAATTAGAGATACCAAGGGAACATTTCATGCAAAGATGGGCTCAATAAAGGACAGAAATGGTATGGACCTAACAGAAGCAGAAGATATTAAGAAGAAGTGGCAAGAATACACAGAAGAACTATACAAAAAAGATCTTCATGACCCAGATAACCACGATGACCTAGAGCCCAACATCCTGAAATGCAAAGTCAAGTGGGCCTTAGTGAAGGAGGAAGCAGACAGAACAGGCTCCATCTTGGGCTGGACTGTGGACTTTGAGCTATATGCCCAGTGTCTATGGAAATGACATACCAAATGGAAAACC
Organism: Redunca redunca; assembly: GCA_006410935.1. Taxonomy (NCBI): domain Eukaryota; kingdom Metazoa; phylum Chordata; class Mammalia; order Artiodactyla; family Bovidae; genus Redunca; species Redunca redunca. The sequence continues at coordinate 163,927 of SJYQ01004657.1, forward strand.
AGACCCCCTGGATGGAAGAGCCCCAGGGTGCATATCTAGACTCTCCATCGCCTAAAAGAATACCCTAATTATCTGTGTAACCAAATAGAATAATAAATTCTGTTATGCTTATTGGGGTATGACCACAGGCCTATTGATAATTGTCCACTGTTAACTACCTAGGCTTAAGGCATATGCATCATGGGTTATCTTTGATTGTATCTTTCTCTTCCTTTGTTCAGACTAGTTCCAGGAAATTTGGGGAGGTGGGTTTGGGCACGTACACTTAGGGTATATAAGGTTTTCAGAAAAACTGGTCGGGGTCCTTGGCTAAGAGGAGACTCTGCCTTGGGCCCACCGGTGTAATAAACTGCACCCCACTATCTGCATTGTCCTTCTGAGTGAGTTTGTTTCCCAGAACATGTGGCTATGACATTTGGTGCATTGGCCAGGAAACTCCTCACTTTGAGGAGACAAGTCCCATTTGGGACTACTCCGAGGCCTTGCGGCTCGAATCTTCTAGCGGGGGAAGGTGCCTCGCCCTTCTGGAAGGATTCTGCTTCTCAGCACCCGGACCTTTCATGTAAGCAGGTAGTGGACGGTAACAGGGGAACTGAGCACTCAGGTGAGGAGGAACCCACCCGGCAGGGTGGAAGAGGGGGCCTGATCACCCCCTTGGGAGGGACTAGAAGGGGGCATAAACCCACAGGAGCCTGGAATAGGCAGGTGGAGGAGATTGCTTGGTACACAGGTTGATGAGCGTGTTAGGGCTTAGGAAGGAAATTTGTGAAGGTCATTTAGGAGGTGGTGTCCACGCCGTCTTAGGGATAATTATTACCAAGCAATCGCCAGGGGGTTGTTAGAAGAAACTTGGTCTTTATGTACTTGTATTCTGCCCTCCCCAAGGAGGTGTCCCATCTGCTGTGAAATTCTTGACCCCCCTCGGAATTGTCAGGCTAGAAGGAAGGGGATACAAAGTGAGTACGAATTGGCTTTTCCAAAGATGGTCTGGGACATGGGATATTTAACCCATCTGTGTTTTCATCTGCACCTGATCAGGCCCACCAAGGCAGAATGGACTTTAAAATTTAGGGGAGAAATAGTCTTGGACCACGTGGTGTTCTGGTTCGGCTGTGCTGACCGGCAGGTTAAGACATGCCAATCCCCCTTCTCCCTCTGGGATCTGGCAGGTAAGGCTCTTCTCACCCCAATTAGGAAGGAGGCAGAATGGCATATAAGTGTTTCATTGAGTGGAAATATCAGAAGTACATAGGGTACCAAGAACTTCGTAGACAGAATGAAAAGGAAAAATAGAAGAAGGTCTGAGAAGGTAAGCAAGATGGGAGGAAGTGAAACTAAGGCAACTGTATTGGAGTGCATGATTAAAATTTTAAAGAAGGGATTTGGAGGAGACTATGGGGTGAAGATGACGCCTAACTAGCTCCATATATTCTGTGAGGTCGAATGGCCCCCTATGGGAGTAGGATGGCCACCAGAGAACACCATGAACTTAAAAATAGTGGAAGCCTCTATACAGTAGTCCCAGGAGAGCCAGGACACCTGGATAAATATCCATATATTGACTCACGGCTAGGGTTAGCTCAAGATCCTCCTACTTGGATGAAGTTCTGTATCCAGAAGGGAAAGGGAGAAGTATTAATCCACAAAAATTGACTGATGATAAAAAAGAAATTCTACAGGATTTGGACGGGGATGTCTGACCCTTCCCCCATACTGGATAATGACGCGCCTGCCTCCCAGTGCTCCACCAGGACCGGAGGCCGCCTTAATGCTCGATCCAGGGCCAGGGGAAGGTCCTGCAGTAGCCACTGCTCTTCCGCCAGCTCTCCTGGAGTTCGTAGAGCCGCCGTTTCGGCAGGCTCCAACCCCAGCAATGGAGACCTCTGGTCAATGCCCCCAGGATTCCACCTCAGCTGGACCTCCTAGATTGTATTCACCTATCCCGGTGAGTGCTGATGGGAAAGGGGAAGAAAACACAGCAATTAGAGGCTGCGCTCCGCCAAGGAACAGGGGAAAGAACCCTACTACAGATGCCCCTCAGAGAGCTACAACAGCCTCCAGTTCAGGACGCATGGGGCACTACCATCAGCCCCCTGTAGCCTATTATTACCAGCCATTTTCCTTTACAGATATGTTAAACTGGCAGAGACACACTCCACCGTACTCAGGGGAGCCACAAGCCATGATTAGGCTAATGGAGACTATTTTTCGAACCCACCGCCCTACAAAGGATGACATAATCCAACTACTAGTCTCCCTTTACAGCACCGAGGAAAGACATAGAATCCTAACTGAGGCCAGAAAATGGTTAAGAGAAATGGCACCTGAGGGTGCTGCAAACCCACAGCGGTGGGCAGAACTAGCCACCCCCGATGAGAGGCCCAGCTGGGACTGTAACACAGAGGAAGGGAGGGGCCACCTGGAGAGATACCAGGCGGCTACTTTACAGGGTCTCAAGAGGGGGCCCAAAAAGCTATAACTATGGCAAAACCCTCCCAAGTGGTTCAAAGGGAAAGTGAATCACCCTCTGAGTTCTGCGAAAGACCGTGCGAGGCCTATAGACTTTATATGCCAATAGATCCAGAGGCTGCTGGGTCTCAGATGGTGATAAATGCAGCCTTTGTGTCTCTAGCCTACCCTGAAAATGTCAGATGGGGGGATACCAAGTGACTCATGAATTTTTATACATCCCTGAATGCCCAGTACCTTTGTTAGGAAGAGACTTGCTGTCTAAATTGGGGGCACAAGTGACCTTTCCCCCCACGAAAGACACACTGTTCGAGTGAGCTCAACCATGTATTTACTCTTCCTGTCAGTAACCCCTCAAGATGAATGGAGGTTGCCCAATCTCCCAGAAGGGAAACCGGATGGGCTAAACAGTCGAGAAAGAGAGTTAGCTCAACAATCCCCTGAGGTCTGGGCAGAAGACAACCCCCCGACCCCGCCCCCCCCAGGCTTGCAAAACAAGTCCCACTGGTAATAGAACTCAAACTTGGAACAGTTACGTCAGCACCCGCCTTGGGCCTGCCAGACCTTGCTTAGCTGTTTACTCTTTACATGACTGAAAAGGACAAGGTGGCTATGGGAGTGTTACCCCAGATTACAGGGACATGGGACAGACCCGTGGCTTATCTCTAATCAGCTGGACAGTGTTGCCACTGGGTGGCTGGGATGCTTACGGGCAGTTGCTGAGTTTGCCTTACTGCTCTGGGAGGCAACCAAGCTGACTTTGGGCCAAGATTTGATCGTAAAAGTCCTGCATGAGGTCAACACTCTCCTGCGAGCGGACCCCCATAAATGGCTGTCGACATCCCGGATTACTCAATACCAGGGACTGTTATGTGAGAACCCCCATGTTACTATTGAGCCTTGTCAGGCCCTGAATCCAGCCACACCCCTTCCTGTGGGAGAAGGTGGGCCCTCACATGATTGCAGGGAAATCCTAGAAGAATTTTATGCCAGCAGACCTGACTTGAGAGACCAGCCAATCCTGGACCCAGATTTGGTCCTGTACACCAGTGGCACCAGCCTGGTGAAACAAGGACAGTGACTGTCGGGATATGCAGCGGTCATGGAAGAAACCATCGCTGAGGCTAGCTCTCTGCCACCACACTGGTCTGCTCAACAGGCCGAACTATATGCTCCAATCCAGGCCCTCCAGCTGTCAAAAGGTAAGAAGACAAACATTTACACAGACTCCAGGTATGCTTTTGCTATACTACAGGGCCATGTATAAGGAGAGAGGCCTTTGACAGCTAGGGAAAGAGATATTAAAAATAAGGAAGAAATTAAGACCCTATTAGATACTGCCTGGGAACCAGAAAGGTTTGCAGTCATACACTGCTGAGGACATCAAAAAGAGGATACTCCCTGGGCTCAGGGAAACAGACTGGCAGATGAGACTGCTAAACAAGCAGCCGAGGGCTTGGGAGTGACAAGTGAAGCCTCTATTAAAGCTCTCATATTGGCGGAGCTGCCTGAGATAACACTGGACTCTCCAAAATACAATGAAGCCCAAAACCAACTAGCCAAAGCGGAAGGGGCCATCAAGACTGAAAAGGGATGGTGGGGATTGCCAAGTGGCAAATTATTGATACCGGAGGAGCTGGCACCCACTCTGGTAAGCCAAACACACCAAGCGACCCACCTAGGCCATGATAAACTTGGCTTCCCTGGTGGCTCAGATGGTAAAGCGTCTGCCTGCAATGCGGGAGACATGATAAACTGGAAGAGCTAATTTGAAAATATTTCTTGGTTCCTTGCCTCTCTTCCCTATGCAGGAGGGAATCTCAGAACTGCACTGCCTGTTCACAGGTCAATGCTGCCTCTCAGCACAGATAGAAACCTCCAGGGATTCAGCTAAAAGGCATGCTGCCCTTTGAACACCTGGAAGTGGATGGACTTCACTGAAATGAAGCCTCACTGACACTACCGTTACCTGCTGGTCATGGTATGTATGTTCTCGGGATGGGTAGAAGCTTTTCCTACCCAGACTGAAAGAACATCAGAAGTAGCTCAGTGCCTGCCTAGGGAGATAGTTCCCAGATCTGGATTTCCTACCAGCATTGGATTGGACAATGGCCTGGCTTTCGTAGCTGATTTAGTGTAACAAGTAAGCAAAACTTTAAACATCAAGTGGAAATTACACACAGCATATAGGCCCTAGAGTTCTGGGATGGTGGCAGGAACCAACCAGACACTTAAAGAGACACTCTCCAAGTGGACCATAGAGACTGACTGTTCCTGGGTGGACTTGTTTCCGACAGCTCTGCTCAGACTCAGGATGACCCCACGGTCCCATGGCTACTTTCTTCATGAAATTGTGTACGGGAGGCCCCTCCCATAATAAAACAGGTGTCAACAAATTTGCCTCACGTAAGGGGAGATGAGATTTCACAGCAGATGGAACAACTGGGTAATTAATAAATCAGATAACTAAGTTTGTACAAGAAAGGGTGCCGTTCCCCCTTGGGGAACAGACTCACGAATTTGTGCCCAGGGATCAGGTGTGCATCAAGGACTGGAAACACGACTCCTTGGCCCCACAATGGAAGGGTCCATATACTGTTGTTCTAACCAGCCCTACTGCAGTTAAAGTTGCAGGTGTCACTCCCTGGTTCCACCACATGAGGATGAAGAGAGCATACCACGCAGACCCGGAGGACGCTGAGTGGACTGTGCAGAGGGACCCCACTGACTCTCAAGAGACTAAGATCATCCTTAAGAAGAAGAAGGAAAAGAAGATCCCTGATGAGCCCCTTCAAGATGAAGCCACATAACCAACTCCTGTCACTTGGCCTCATCAACGTGATTTTGAATTTAACTTCTGTTTCAGCTCAGGACAATGTTTTCATCTCATGGACACATTCCTATGCGGACTTCCACAGCACCTCCGACTGCTGTGTACATGGGGCTGTGCCTCTGTCTGTGATGGATGGACTTCCTTGGTGGGTGTCACCGCTTTGCCAAGGAGATTTTAAACCACTCTGCTCTTTTCTGGGATGACAAAAAGAAACTTTCCTTTCTCTTGTCAATCATAATCTCTCCCTGCTCTCTTGGTGTAAGCCAGACCTACAGTCAATAGACTCGGGTCATGGTGTTACATTTGATGTAAACACCAGCTTCATAGAAGTAACAAAAGCCTATACCTCATATCTAAAGAACAAAAAGGGAAAAAGCTCCCTGTCCAGCAAGGGAGGACAGGCCTCTAGGTATGTTGAACAATTCTGCCAAGTCTGGGATGAATACTTCTGGATAACTCCAGAAAAGGGTCAATTAATTATTCCCGTTGCTATATGCTGGGAACAAAAAGAACAAAGGGTAGGGTTTGGTGACCATCCATTAGACCCAGAAGAACTAAAATACATGGGGTATCTATCCCCCGAACAATGCAAACGAACATTTGAGGTACACACCACCCCAACCAGTCTATCCATTGGCCAGGCTCTGATTGGAAATATAACCCTGGAATCTGCTGGGTGGTGCCCAGTGGAACCCAGTGGCTTTGTGGGCCTAACCTTTGGCCTTGGTTGCCAATCAGCCGGGTAGGTTGCTGCACACTGGGATTTGCTTTTGCCCATGGCGGCATAAAGCCTAACCTACAATAAGCCCCAGTAAATCTACCTTATTTACATGCTCGGTGGACAAGGTCTGTGTTTCAATGGTATGAGTGTATTGCTGCCTTATTCGTACCTTTTATAGGGACAACTAGATAGTGCTAAAGCCATCCAAACCTTAAATGAAGAACAAATCCAAATGAGAAAAGCAGTAATTTAAAATAGAATGGCTTTGGACTTGCTCACAGCTGCTCAAGGAGGGACCTGTGCTATAATTAAGGTTGAATGTTGTGTACATATTCCTGATCTATCTGGCAATGTATCAGCTGCTTTAGATGACATGAAAAACCAGGTAAAAGCAATGTCAAATGAAAACATTCCTTTCTGGACTTTGGTCCTATCTTGGGTGAAGGGTGATTGGTGGAAAACTATTTTTACCATTGTTATAGTTGCCTTGATAGTTCTGCTTTGTGGACCCTGCATTTTACAATGTATTATGAACTTTGTAACCCAAAGGTTGCTGTTGTTCTCCGAAATTGGTGGTCAGAAATCCAGGGTGCAATATATCCCTATGAATGATGTTCATACTATGAGTTAAGAGCATCAAGAGGGGGGAATGAAGGAGGAAACAGACAGGACAGGCTCCATCTTGAAAGCAGGGCTCCACCTTGGGCCGGACCATGGACTTTGAGCTCTATGCCCAGTATCTACGGAAATGACATATCAACTGGAAAACCAG
>SJYQ01004657.1:180071-210740 GCA_006410935.1 Redunca redunca
TAGGGGTGGGTAGGGGGGCTGGGGGTGCAGGCGGTACACACTGATTCCTGAGTGGCAAGCTTGAACTGTTGGTGAGACTTTGACATCCACCAACAAAGGGGTGTCCACATGGGGGTGGGGGAGAGAAACCTTTGACTTTCGGTAGCAGAGCAGAAGTGGAAGGAAGATGGGGTGGGATGGGGTCAGTTTTGTCCTCTGTTTCTGTGTGGCCTGCTAATCCTAGAAAGTTGCATGAGAAAGAAGTCTTGGGGCTCTGACCACAAGGGAAGCTCTGCTCAGTTTCAGCTGTGGTGAGCTTCTCCCTCATGCAGGCTTCTCTGTCTGATATCCAGGGTGGGGTGGGTGGCTCCTATGAGACCCAATGTGGAGTGATGTGGGGAGATCCTTGGCTCATAGCGCACAAGTATTCAATGTCTTAAACCTTATCATATTCATCCAATACTTTTGAATAAACCTTACACTGTAATTGTTTCAAGGATGCACCATTTTTTTTCCCCCAAAGCGGATGCTAATTAATCATCAGTATGCTGATGAAGCATCTGCAGGAGAAGCACTGGGCTGAACGCTGTAGGAGATTAAAGATTTACAGCGTAAACTTAGTCCTTGCACTCAAGGAATTTACAGCCTAGCTGCAGAGATTGGACATGTCAATGAAACAGCTAGAAAACAAGAGTTTAAAAAAGTGCTTGGCTAAGTGTTATTTATCTGTACCTCCTTCCCACCCTTCCCATTGCATCTCCCCCAAAGGGAGGCTCTCCCCATTCCGGGTGGTGGAACCTTGGAGACACAAGGCAGGTGATATGCATCTTCCCTCCATGCCACACCCCCTTCTTCCGTCATGGGACTTAGTCCCCATCTTCTCACTGGGCTCAGTGCTGAGGATAGGGTTTTGTGTGGAGATAATTCCAGAAAATGGACCAGGCAAAGGGGATCCTGCTCAGAGGTGAAAATAGGTTTAATTATTTGCTCATCTTCTGTTAAAATTGGATGGGTTTGGCTGGTTGAATGGTCAGAGGGAGGATAAGAGGCCATTAGGAGACCCAGGTGTGGACTTCTTGGAAGCTCCTCTGGTTGTTTTATCATGTTCTCTCACTGTGCTTTTTATCCTTTTTTTTAAATTTAGGTATAGGCTTCATGATGTTTGCATTTTAAAATATTTCTTTCTTTATTTGACTGCATTGGGTCTTCGTTGTAGCATCTCTCATTGTGGCACGTGGGCTCCAGAGTGCAGGGGCTCAACTGACCTGCGGCATGTGGGATCTCAGTTCCCTGACCAGGGATCAAACCTGTGTCCCCTGCATTGCAAGGCAAATTCTTAACTACTGGAAGTCCCCTGTAACCATATTCTTAAACACATCCCTCCCCAACTCACATTAATATTCGTGGTGGAATCACTGTATTTTGGCTGCGCCCTGTGGCTTGTGGAATCTTAGTTCTATACCAGGGATTGAACCCAGGAACCCAGCAGTGAGTGCTGAGTATTAACCACTGGATGGCCAGGGAATTCCCCTGGATGGGATCATTCACATACAACCCTGTGAACCAGACGAATCCAAGAGAGTGACGAAAGCATTCCTGGGACCAGCTTTTGTTATTGGCTCAGCCTTTCTCAACAGGAGTTCCTAGACAGAATGAAAGTCTATAGAACATTATTAGAGTGATTATTTTCTCTGGTCTCCCAAGGATGGCACATAGCTAGTACCATTCTGGAAGCATAAAAGATACAAGACAATTCATTGCATATAATAGATGCCTGAGGGCTTAGTTCTCTCATGGAATCCAGATTGAGAAGGGCTGCTCCAGGCTCATGTTCCAGTGACTCAAGCAATACCTGAGCCTCCCTCCTTTTCTTGGCCTGCCTCAGATGCCATAACTGACCCATAATGGCTCCCAGAGTCGTGAGTTTTGATGGTGTGGACTAAGTATAATTGCGGTTTGAAGGAGAGACAGGAGGGTGGTAGTATGCTGAGTCACAACATTTTTAGATATGCTTTCTAGTGTGTGCTTCCCAGGTGGCTCAAACGGCAAAGAACCTGCCTGCCAGTGTAAGAGACGTAAGAGACATGGGTTCTATCCCTGGGTTGAGAGGAACCCCTGGAGGAGTGCACAGCAACCCACTCCAGTATTCTTGCCTGGAGAATCCCATGGAGAGAGGAGCCTGGCAGGCTACAGTCCATGGGGCCTCAAAGAGTTGGACACGACTGAAGCGACTTAGCATGAGTGCAAGTTCCAGTACTGACCTAGGGTAGGCAGCGAGCTGGAGGAGGACACAGATCCTCCTACTTTGCTCCCTCCCTCCCTCCATATGGGGAGCTCCTGCAAGGCACAGTGGCTCTGAATGGCATGCATTTCGGTGATGATTTCCCTCTACAGTGTGGAGTTAGAAACCTCCATTTAAAAACACCCTTTAGGTCTGGTTGACAGTGATTTAAGTGGCACAAATGAAGAGAGTTTGCTTCCTACATCTGATGCATTAATCCAGACCTCTTATGATTTGGGAAGAGAAGTCAAGGTGTTGAGTGAATCTGGACTTCTTCAGGATGGAGGAGTATACAGAGAGGATAAGAATGCCCCAAGCCCATCACGGCACAGGCAGAAACCTGTCCGGACAAGAGAGCACAGACTGGACTGCTGGGGGCAGCGATGGGGTGGGAGGAGGCTCAGGAAATACTGAAATGTTAGAGTTTAAATCTTTGGGAAGGCATTTTCTCTGAGTTGGGCTTGGCCTGGACATTGCCTGACTTCTGTGTTTTGGTGGTTGCCAGGGGGAGGATACGTTCCTCCACAATTCTACTTTCTCCCTTGCCTGGACCAAGCAGAACCTGATTTTCTTGGACCCCTGCAGGGTGTCAGAATTACTCCGTCTCTGCTTCTTTGCCATGACTATGCACTGAATCCTCCTTGAAACCCTTGACGTCCCTCTTTGGTGAGGGACCCTTTTCTTCCCTGCTGGATCCAGGAAGGGTGAGAGGTAGCATTAAAACTTGCTGCGCTGCAACCATCTCTCGTGGGACTGTGTCATTGTCTAAGGACCCATTGACTTAGGGTTTCTAGTGTCGCTTATGGAACTACAAAATTTATTCTTATTCTAGGTTAGGTTTCTCTGATGTATGTTCTTATATACTTCTCTTTTGAAATGTTTATCATGCTACTGATTGTTTCATGTTTGTTTTCTCCAATAGACTGTGAGCTCCATGCTATCTGGAATGGAGCCTGTCTTGCCCACTGCAATATCCTTATTACCAAGTACAGCAATATCATCCTGGGCATTTCAAAGAGGAAATTTCAAAGAGGGAATTTGAAACAGGGAACTGATTACACAGGAAGTACACAGAGATGAGAAGCTGAGTGCTACTACCACGAGGGCTTGAAGGACACAGGAGAGGGAAGGTGTCACCAGAATCAGAGGCTGAGGCTATTCCATGGTTGGGACTGGCAAGGACCCTGGAGGGAAGGGCTGGCTGGTGGGGAACTGGAACCACTATGGGGAAATGATGCTCAAAACAGACAGAGATGGTCAGCAAAAAGAATCTGGCTTCTCCTTACTTCTCAATCTCCACTCTCTTGCTAGTGCCTCCCATTGGCCATTCTTACTGGAAGATAGTTGGCAAAGATAAGCAGGAAACAGTTTTTAAGAGGATGAGAAAGAAGCCTGAGAGCAAACAGGCAATGACTGATGCAGCATGAACTAATGAATATTTGTAGCTTACATGAATGAATATGCAAATAGATATGTATTAAGCGCTGGCTGAACAATAATTTAAAGTTGTCACAACTCTCCCATTCAGAGCCTGTCAAAACAATTTCACCCCTCAGTTTTCTGCTACTAGTTGCCACAGATATCTTCTTGAGATGTGGGTTTGGACAATGCAAATTAAGAGTACTTGAAGTTCAGAGGAGAGCTAAGAGTCCCAAGGCTGGCAGCTTTGCCTGAAACACTTGAATTAAAAATTTTTTCTTCTGCTGGGAGAACCCAAAATACTAGTAAAGATGTAGGTCATTTAACAGTACCCAGTTTGAAATCCATCCTTGAGTTTTCTTAAGCCTCATATCTAACAGCTGCAGGGATAATGTGCCTCAAAATGACACAAGGCACCATTTTCGAAGCGAAGACCTAGCTATGTCCCTTAGGTAGGCCCTTGGTTAGGGTTTCAGGTCACTGGAGCTTTTTCAAAACACAGAGAAGGCTGCAGTTCCACAGTGTGTCCACCAGAGGGCCGCAGGGCCTCCCCTTGCAGAGTCCAGACTGGGCTGAGACTTGGTAGCCTTGGCTGCCTTGGAATCTACTCTAAGGTACCTCCTGTGTTGAGGTAGATCTGGGGGTGCAGAGGCTGCCCTGATTCCAGAGGGAGGAATTTCCTATTCAGTTCTCTTATTTCCCCCTTTCACTAGTTCATGTTACATTTAATAACAGTTGATTTAAAAAATTTACAAGTGGGGAAATCAAAATAGGCCTGTGTGTGTGTGTATGTCTGAGCACGTGTGCACAGACACGTGTTCATTTTGAAGACGGGGTATCAGGAAGTGGGGATAATTCTGGTCACCAATTCATATGAACCTGTAGCTTAAGTATTATTTAATATAGAAATTCAGAGCTGGAAAAAGACCTTGGAAATAATTTAGTACTCCTTCATTTATAGCTAAGGAAATCAATGCAACCTTTGCTACTTGCAAGATGCCTGGAAGGTTCGGAAACTTTAGGAATGAGGTTAATTAGTTGAGTTATTAAGGGGGTTGTGGTAAGATTTTATTTCAACATTCCACCCTTGCACTCCCTTTCTCAGGCTCAGCCTGAGTCTTGATGGCAGAACCAAAGCACAAAAAAGCATTTTCCAGTTTTCTATTGAAAATGCTTGGCTCTCTGGTTTTAATCCTATCCTTTGTTGTTGAAGTTTTCCAGACTGTTGAACCAGAAGGAAGAAAGATTTGACATGGTAGGAAAATTATCCAGGAAGATGGTTGAGTAAGCAGAAACCCAATCTAACTCTTAATCACAGATTCTATCAAAATCAATCAGAAATTTTACTAAAGAATTTTCAGCAGTAGAGGAGAGATCAATCACTAAGATAACTTAAGGGAGAATGTATTAAACAGGAAAAATTAATGTGGGCTCCCTGAAAAAAATTTTATCACTCCAAAAAGACCAAAGAGTGTACATAAAACTTTATTTTAATTAATCCTGAAAAAAAGCAACCGTGGGGAACCACACAGAGAATTCAGAAACTGAATTCTGGAGCCTCTTTTCAAAGAAATGAAATGGACTGTACTTCCTCTCAAGTGAATGGTCAGAATGAAAAAGAATGAAAGTAACAATCATTGTGAAAGACAGACTAAAAATATTGTTTCAGCTGCACGAAGCAGAAATGGCACGTAAATAAGAAGACAACCTGAGCAATATATCCAGAATTTTAAGAAACTGAGAAATGAAACATTTCAAGAAGGCAGATCTGGGGAATAGTGTTCAGTATTGCAGTTTCTGAATAGGTCTCCTGAATAAGCGATCAAAATCAAAGGCAAGAAATCAATAATTAAAGAAGCAATAATACATTTTCCCAGAACCAATAAGAGATTAGATTTGAAATAGAGAGGAGTCATATGGGCTAATAGAACATGTATGAACATTTGAAGAGCGACTTCTGTTTATAGCACAGTTCTGTGCAATGACCATATGGTTTTTATTCCTCATTTTGTTAATTACGTTCATACATCTTTCCTTTTGATCTTCCCAATAGCTATATGAGGTGGACAGATATTATTAACCTCTCATTTTACTGATAGAAAATAACCTCTGAGAGGCTAAAAAACTTTCTAGGGATAAACTAATTCTATCCTTAGTAAGTTAGAACTAGTGAGTGAAGAGTCCAAGGTTAAGTCCAGGTCTTGCTCTCCAAAGTGGGAGGGTCTTACACATTTTTAAAAAAATAAATGCTTTATTATTATTATTTTTTAATATAGAGAAAGCTTGGTGGCAGATCTGTAGCCACTTGATGTTTTTATAACTAAGAATTACAGTTCAGGCTCTCTTTGTTAGAGAATGTAAAGGTGCGCTAACACACGTATATGTAATTGTTATGAAAATTAGGCTTAGTCACTAAAAGAAGGTTCGCCATCTGAACTTTCTTCTGTGTTTCTTTCACCTTCACCATCAGGCTCTGGAGCATCTGGCCTCTCAAGAAAATCTGGGTCTAGTCCTTCTGATATCATTTTGTTACTTATTGCCATCACTGGAACACCCACTTGAAGCATTTTGAGATATCTGGCATATCTTGGATCCTTGGCTACAGTTAAGATATTTTCTGGCGTTACTTCACTTTCCTGTGGTCCAGAGTCCTATAAACTGTTCTGCTGTGATTGTTCTCAAGTGGCTTCAGAATGTGTTCCATTTGTGATCCTAGTGACATTTACAGGAGATGCTTCCAACGTGACATCATCTAGGCCTGGGATAGATGATAACTTTGCATCTAAAATATTGAGAGTTGTTTCAATCTGCTGGATATGAAGAGAAAGGCCTGCTAGTTTTTCCTCACAAACTGGAAAAGCGGTTGAGGAACTGTACAGTGTGGATCGAAAACTTGCTTAGAAATGCCACCGTTCTTCTCTGTTGAGTGGCTGGCATCTTAGCCAGGTCTATGCCTGAGCCCATGAGAGGGAGCCCATCCTCGTCCGTCTCCTCAGTGGGCGGGGGACCCAGGGCTCACCCCCAAACCCCTCCCCAGCCCAGCCCGCCCAACCCGGTAATAGCATCCTAACGCCCCTCCTAGTCCCCTCTTACACACATTTTAAACGATACAGAAAATACACGTTTGATAACAAGCAGAAAGAGAAGGTACTTTTATTTTATATATTTTTAAAATTTAAATTTATTTATTTTATTTTTTTTTTCATGCTCACANGGCTAATTACTTTACAGTATTGTATTGGTTTTGCCATACATCAATATGAATCCGCCACGGGTGTACACGTGTTCCCCATCCTGAACCCCCCTCCCACCTCCCTCCCCGTACCATCCCTCTGAAAATTAGAAAGATTATTGTCTTTTCTGGTAACAAAAAAAGAGCTTGGTGGATGTGGAACTCTAACACCAAGAATGAGAGAGAAACAGAGACAGTTCATTCTTTTGTGTGTGTGTGTGCTCTTTATTTTTTATTTTATTTTTTTTATTTTTTAATGCTGTATTGGTTTTGCCATATATTGACATGAATCCACCATGGGTTTACATGGGTTCCCAATCCTGAACCCCCCTCCCATCACCCTCCCCATATCATCTCTCTGGGTCATCCCAGTGCACCAGCCCCAAGCATCCTGTATCCTGTATCGAACCTAGGACTCTGTGGGAAAGGGAGAGGGTGGGATGATTTGGGAGAATGGCATTGAAACATGTGTATATCATGTAAGAAATGAATTGACAGTTCATTCTTGACCTTGCCAAACTGCCCGTCATGTGGGATGTAACAGACTCATAAGCTCTATAAGGCCTTAGAAATCCAACCAGTCACCTTATTGCAACTCGCCTGGGGACTGCTTCTAACGTAAGTCTGCCTTAAACACAGAGACCTGATAAAGTTGCAATTGATGCACCTGTTGTACATTGACACATCATCATTGCCTGGAACTAAAAACCTGCTTAAAAAAAAAAAATCTCTTAATCACTCCCATCTCTCCCCAACAACAGTAGACTTCTATATGTTGTGTGGGCATGTTTGTGCAACTATGTACTTCTGCGTGTTGTGGAGACAAGCAGCACTGTCTGGAGTGTGACTCTGACAGTGGGATCCTGTCTCTCTAAGTTGCCTGGCAGTGAGCCAGCTCTCAGACTCAATGTCCCCCCAGGGGCTTGAAGTTTCCAGAGTCTGGAAACTGAGGCATCAGAGAATCCCTCTAGACAGTGGGTGCCTATGATGAAAACTGCTTAGTGTGTGTGTGAAAGTCGCTCAGTCATGTCCGACTCTTTTCAGCCCCGTGGATTGTGGCCTGCCAGGCTCCTCTGTCCATGGAATTCCCCAGGCGAGAATACTGGAGTGGGTAGCCATTCCCTTCACCAGGGGATCTTCCCCACCCTGGGATCAAACCCCGGGTCTCCTGCATTATAGGCAGATTCTTTACCATCTGAGCCACCAGGGAGGGAAGCCTTGGTGTGCATAAAGAAAATGTTTGTTGTGCATAAATAAAATGTTTAATCCCTCATGTGAGGACGCTTTTATATGCATCTCATAAAACAGAGGGATACGAGGGTGGGTCAAGCCCTCTGGGGCTCTTCTCCTCAGCACATGTCTTTTCACTGGGCCCCAGCACATCTCTCTACGGGACTCGGGAGGGACCCCGGGCCCCGCTGACCCTGCTCCTGTGAGTCCCACTCACACCAAGGGACACCAGTTGGTGTGCATCCTGAGCCCTTCACAGAACAGTTGTGCTGTCTTAGTTCAGATCCTGAAGAAATAAATGATTTCTGTAGCTAAGAGGACAAACTGTCCTGTGACTTGAAGAGCGGAAGTCCATTTCAGCTGGCAGAAGAAACTTTTGCATTTTATCTCATAACACATCTGTTACCCCACTGTCAGAATGAACAAAGCCCTGGAGTTAAGTCTAAAGCAGAACAAGGACATTCTGAAGACCCTGTATAATAAGTGAAATGAAATATTAAGTGAAGTTAGTCAAAGACAAATGTATGATATCACTTATATGTGGAATCTAAAAAATGATGTAAATGAACTTGTTAACAAAACAGAAATAGACTTACAGACATAGAAAACAAACATGGTTACCAAAGGGGATAGCAGGCAGGGAAGAGACAAATTAGAAGTTTGGGATTAACATATATACACTACTATATATAAGCTAGATAAATAACAAGGACTTACTGTATAGCACAGGAAATATACTCAATGTGTTGTAATAACCAATAGTGGAAAAGAAGTTAAAAAAGTATCTGTCTATCTGTAGCTGAGTCATTTTCTGTATACCCCAAACTAACACATTGTAAATTAACTATAGCTAAGTTTTAATAGGGGCTTCCCTGGTGGTGCAGAGGTTAAAGCGTACTAAAGCAGCGCAAGGATCTTTTGAAGACCTATATAATAAGTTTCAGCCATATCACCCCATTCACAGAATCTAAAAGATGGCTATTTACTTTTCTTACTATTTTCAAGGGGAAAATTTTTTTTGGATCTCTTTCTCCTCAGGTCTCCCGAATAATGCAGGTCTATTTTCTCGCTAATGGTATGAAGAGTGCCCTGCTTCTGCGGACTTTATTGATCAGGTTGGAGCTAATGGTAGATGTTTGTTTGAAGTAGATTTTTGTATGTGTGCGTTTGAGGTAAAATTCATGCCAAGAGACAGGCGAAATAGTCCTCTGGGTTCTAGCTGTGACCAAGAAGGTTTTATCTTTTTTCATTCCCCTTTCTTTTCTTTGGGAATGAAAATAACACTTAAATATCTTAGTTGGCTTTGTAGTTGGTGCAATTATTGGAGATCAAAAACATCTCATCAATTACATTACTGGGTTTAATATGACTACATTTATATAATTACTAGGACCAGTTATATTTAAAAAGACACTTATTTTTGATGAAAACCATAAAAGCTTATTAAAGCACTCTGATTTTCTTTTTTCTGGTAACTACTACCTGAAAATACCTCTGAATACTCTCTTAAGGGAAAATATTTTGGAAAAATTACGTGAGAAGGTATAGAAATCACATACAAACAAAAAGAGCTAAAATATGTATGTGTGTTTATATTTGTTTGGCCACCTCATGTGAAGAGTTGACTCACTGGAAAAGATTCTGATGCTGGGAGGGATTGGGGGCAGGAGGAGAAGGGTTGACAGAGGATGAGATGGCTGGATGGCATCACTGACTCTATGGATGCGAGTTTGAGTGAACTCTGGGAATTGGTGGTGGACAGGGAGGACTGGTGTGCTGCGATTCATGGGGTCGCAAAGAGTCGGACACGACTGAGTGACTGAATTGAACTGAACTGATATATAGATAATACATACACAAGTAGGGGCTTCCCTGCTGGGCTCAGATGGTAAAGAATCTGCCTGCAATGAGGGAGACCCCCGTTCGATCCCTGGGTTGGGAAGATCCCCTGGAGAAGGGAAATGGCTACCCACTCCAGTACAGGACTTGATTATGAAGGGTATGCTGGTATATTCAAGCCATTTCATAAGAGCTTGGTATTATTCTGTGCAATGGGCTTCCCAGGTGGCACCAGTGGTGAAGAATCCACCTGCCAATGCAGGAGACACAGAGGTGTGGGTTCCATTCCTGGGTTGGGAAGATCCCCTAGAGTAGGAAATGGCAACCTACTCCAGTATTCTTGCCTGGAAAATTCCATGGACAGTGCAGCCTGGCAGGCTAGAGCCCATGGGGCCATGAAAGGTCTGACACCACTGAGCACACGTGCACTGAGGCCTGTGTGAGACCTTTCACCTCTCATACGCACACATATAACTACATGTATGTGTGTATATGTATATGGACACAAGTTTGAGCAAGCTCTAGGACTTGGTGATGGACAGGGAAGCCTGGCGTGCTGCAGTCCATGGGGTCGCAAAGAGGTGGACATGACTGAGTGACTGAACTGAACTGACATATATTATATGCCATGTACTTTCTTCCTTCTACTTCTCCAAAATAAAGAATGTTATTCTTGTCTTATATACTCAGGAACAATTAGCAATGACATATTTCTAATGATCCCCTAGAAGTCTTGATAAAGTTGACTAAGGTTTGTTGTTCAGTTGCTAAATCATGTCCTACTCTGCAACCCTATGTATTGCAGTAAGGCCAGAGTCCCCTATCCTTCACCATCTCCCAGAGTTTGCTCAGGTTCATGTCCAGGTGATGCTACCTAACCATCTCATCCTCTGCTGCCTCCTTCTCCATTTGCTTTCAGTCTTTCCCAGCTGAAAGCCTAGCTTGAAGGATTTTGAGCATAACCTTACTAGCATATGAAATGAGCACAATTGCATGGTAGTTTGAATATTCTTTGGCATTTCTCTTCTTTGGGATTAGAATGAAAACTGACCTTTTCCGGTCTTGTGGCCACTGCTGAGTTTTCTAAATTTGCTGACATATTGAATGCAGCACTCTAACAGCATCATCTTTTAGGATTTTAAATAGCTCAGCTGGAAAAGGGTAAGAACCTGTAATTAAGCTTTGTCTTGGTGGCATGAAATAAAGAAGGTGACATACGAAGCTGAGGGCAGGATCTGCCAGCTCTTTCTCCACCCTGTGGTTCTATGTGATTCTTGCAAAGCCAACCTTAGGCTGATGATGATAGTGACAGCGATGTTGAACCTCGAGATGAATCAGAATGAGGCCCACAGGCTGAATTATCAAGAGCTCTGCGGCCAGTGGCACAACAAGGACAATGCCAGTCAACCCTTTCCTTTTTAACAACTTCTAAACATCAAAAATTTTATTTTTTCTGTGTTTTTCTGGGAGGAATGATTAGAAGGTCCAGGATGGTAAGGCAAAGAAGAAAGCGGTAAAAGGGCATTTAATATAATGGGAGGCAGAAAAAAACATAATTCCTCTGTGGCCAGGTGGAGTTCTTCCAGCTAGATCTATGATAAAGGTGATGGACAATTGGGGATTTTCCTTCTGGACAATTATTATTATTCTACTGGGATCAGAAGCATTGACGCTGTGGATACCTTAGAAGAGAGCTGTTTTTGCGAATCATCTGTAATTGGTTTTTATCTCTAGTTATGAAAAACTTGATAACCAAATTTATAATACAAATAATTAAAAAGGCCTAAAAAACTTAAAAAAATGATTTCTTTGGCTGCATTGGGTCTCAGCTGTGGCCTGCAGGAACTTTAGTTATGGCACGTGAACACTTAGTTGTGGCATGTGGGATCTAGTCCCCTGACCAGGGATCCAACCTGGGCCCTCTGCATTGGGAGCACAGAATCTTAGCCACTGGTCCACCAGGGAAGTCCAGAAAAAGTCTAAAGAACTTTAATGGCAGAATTTGTTACATCATGTAATACCAGTATCTTGGACTTCCCTGGCTCCACACTTGCAATGCAGAGGGCATGGGTTTGATCCCTGGTTGGGTAACTGAGACCCCACATGCCATGCAGCACAGCCAAAAAAAAAAAAAAAAAGGACCTTTCCAATTCAGCCTAGCTTGGGCATATTGAATGTGTAACCTGTGATCTGTCTGGACTGAAATAGGCTGTGTTAAGACAGTATTCTGGAAGATACTTTTTTTCTCCTGCCCACTATTAACCTGAAATCTTACTATAGTCATTTCTAGAAGATATGCAATAAAATTTTAGATTGATTGCAAGCCTAGTTCAACATTTATTAGTTTGCAGGGAAACCAAGGAATGTGCTGGTTCAGAAAGGGTATGAAAATGGAGGGGTTTTAGAGTTGGCAAACAATGCTTATGTAAGCAACTAGTTTAAACAACTATGAAAGGTTGAAGTTTCATTTCAAAGGTCACCGAAATATCCAGCCCACATTGTTTGTTGGGAAGGAAGTCCACACGGCATGGCCGGAGATGACAGACACGCAGACTCCCAGGCCCAGTGAAAGTAACACATCTCAGAAGCAAATATCAGGGGCTGCAGTATAGCCAGTAATGGAAAAGCAAGATTTCACTCCCAAGTTACATTAGGGCTAATAACCAGAGGCATGAAGGGCACTGAGGCTTCAGGGGGGCCACCAGGTAACCAGGTTTGAATTTTGAGCTGCTCAAAGCCAGTGGTTTTTCTCCAGTGCAGACAAATATGTACATTTCTTAGTTTGGGTACAATGTTTAAAAAAACTCCTTTTGACAAAAGGTTTTTTGACTTGAAATTGATTGAGAATGACTAAAGAACCCATCTGCCAATGCAGGAGACAAAAGAGACGCAGATTCCATCCCTGGGTTGGGAAGATCTCCTAGAGGAGGCTATGGCAACCCATTCCAGTATTCTTGCCTGGACAATCCCATGGACAGAGGAGCCTGGGACAAAGGAGCGGGCTACAGTCTGTGGGGTCACAGAGTTGGACATGACTGAAGGGACTTAGCACACAAGCACGAAAAACAAAATAGCCTGGGATTCTGTTTCAGCCTACACTGGTCTGACACCACCTGCTGAACTGCAATCCAGTTCTGACACTAACCCCCTGGAGTTCGTGCAGACCCCACCAGTGGGAACTCAGTCCTCCAGAAGACTGCCCTCACTTCAGTTGCAAGGCACACTTTGGGGGTTCCTAAGTCACCCACACTTTTGACCAGCTGGCTACAAATCCAGGAGGTTCCCACACTCCCTTCAGTTTTGGTAATTCTTTAGAATAACTTATGGAACTCAGGAAAGCGCTATATGGTTACAGTTTTATTATAAAGGATACAGATTGGGAGCAGCCAGATGACAAGATACATGGGGTGAGGTTTGGGAGGGTCCCGAATACAGAGTTTCTCTGCTGTGTCTGCAGAACCAAGATGCCTCACCCTTCTGGCACACTCATGTGTTCATCAACCAGGATGCTCCCCTGAGCTCCAGGGTTCAGTTTTTATTGGGGCTTCATTGCATAGATATGATTGATTAAATCGTTGACCAGGTGACTGAATGCAGTCGCCAGTCCTTCTCCCCAAGGTGGGAGTAAGACCGGACTGGTCACACATCATTTAAAGTTCCGATAGGGTGGTTGGTCTTTCCACTGACCGGCCCATCCTGAAGCATGGCTCAGGCGGTAAAGCAAGCATCTGTCGGCAGTGTAGGAGACCCGGGTTCGATCCCTGGGTTGGGAAGATCCCCTGGAGAAGGAAATGGCATCCAGTATTCTTGTCTGGAAAATCCCATGGACGGCGGAGCCTGGTAGGCTACTGTCCATAGGGTCGCAAAGAGTCGGACACAACTGAGCGACTTCACTTCACTTCAGGTCATCTTATTATTATTTTTGACCTCATCACACAGCATATGGAATCTTAGTTTCCTGACCAGGGATCAAACCTGTGCCCCCTGCATTGGAAGCACAGAGTCCTAGCCACTGGACCACCAAGGAAGTCCCTGAGTCATCTTATTAATATAAACTTAAGTATGGCCCAGGGGCTCAGGAATAATAAATATACTTCTATCACCTGGGGGATTCCAAGAGTTTTAGAAGCTCTGTGCCATGAATCAGGGACAAAGACCAGACAAATTCTTTATTATACCATAGCATAGGAACACATGTAATGTGAGCATGTTTTGACATAACGAACTTCAAATGTTATATAGGAGATTCTGATACATTTCTCAAAATGGAACCAGGATGATCTTTTCAAGCCAGTATGTAGTTATGTCAGCCCCTGCTTGAAACCCTTCAGGGCCCTCTTGATGATCTTAGAATAAAGAGTAAAATGCTTAACCAGGTCTCCGAGGTCCTGTGTGGTGTGACCCGTGTCCCTGTGACCACCCTCAGCTATCATACCCCTCCTCCCTTGCTCCTAGGACCTGACATTTTAGTTTCCTGAATGTAGATTGATTGCTATGTTCCAGTCATTCTGCTGGAAAGCTGTAAGAAATAGAAAAGTAAAATTTCCCTGAGCACACACAGCTAGTTAGTAAAACAGTGGAATTAGAACACCAAACTCCTGACCTCAGAGTTAACGATCCTTTCTAGTCTACCTCCAAATTGGCTCACATTTGTGAGCAAACGGATAGAAAATTTGTGTTGACTGTCTTTCCACCTATCAAAGTATGTGGAAGTACAGCAAACGTTTTCCTATTAGTTTCACCTCATTAGATTCTTGGACTGCAGGAATGGGAAGAAGCAATTAATAGCAATACACTCAACTTTTCTTAACTTTCCCCTTCAGAGGTTCTGAGCAAAGAGACAAAAACCCAGCTCACCCGAAGGCTCCAATTAAAGGAAACTTGACTGTATACCCAGATGTTAAAATTGCTGACAATCACCTGAAGTTTCTCCCTTCCATGTCCTCTTTGTGGAAAATGGCTGCTGAATTCATCTGTACTAGACACTGATGTGTTCATACCTTCAGTTTTTATTAAAATCAATGAGAAAAAGACCTTGGTTTACCCACCTAAAATAACAAAGTGTTCTAAAACTATCTTATTATGAAGGACTTGTTTGTGGACACCCAAAAGATTCCACAAAAGATAAAGTACAGATAGAATTTAGGGAAGATGGAAGATCAAGTTTAGGGTTGTATGAAATTTAAAAAAAAAGTGCATACAGAGAAAGTTTCCAGCTTTCCTAGTAGATCAAAGAGATGACTGAGTTCTCAATCATCTTGTTCTTTTACCAACAGTCCTCATATTGAAAAGAATAAAATGGAGATGATTAACCTCAAAATAGGCAGGTCATCTGACCAAGAGGAAGAATCACCATCTGCTAAGAAGACCTGTCCTAAATCTTTTGCATCTCCTCTAAGGTTTAAAGACATTTGTCTTTTCCATTGGACTTCTCCAGTGTCCTCACTCAAGCCTTACTGACATAGACGCTTCCTGATTCCACATTCACACAAATTGACTGGTACTGTGTTTCATGACTTGGAAGAATTTTTCTCTTTTTAATGAGGATGCACTCAGGATAAGATCTGCAACAGCAGCAGTTTTAGAATTAATCATTCCGCTTGTTCGTGTTTAAAGCTCAAGTTAATAACTCCTTCAAAATAAATCTCAAAACCAAGTGGACCGAGTGTAATCAAAATTCTGTTGCACAGCCCTGTGCACCACAAAACCCTGCCTTCCCCAGGTGTGCTCCTGAATTGCTATGGATTGTTTTCTCAGTTTGTTCACATCATTAATACAGACAGGTGCAAAAAGCAGCTCGGCTCTTTTCCTCTGTTGGCTCCTGCTCTGGGTGTCTTCTTTTTGCCCTTCCAGACTCACTTTCCACCCATCCACTCCCAGACAGAGAGGCTGGCCCATATGGACATCATGAACATACTTTGGTGGGTTCTGGCTTCTGGTTGGGTTTGGCTGCTGTTGGCATCAGCAGGACATGGAGATGGAGGGCGCAGAGGGAGGTGGAGATATTTATTACACCCACATGTTCCCTTCCAACTCAAGACAGATGCCTGCATCCCACTTCTCATGGGTGGCTCTTTCCTTGTAGCTACTCTCTGGGTGCTCCCAATCTCCCTATCTGAAACTCTTCAAACCAGAAGTATCCATTGTTGGATCCTGCAAAATTCAAAAATTTCAAATTCAAATCCCCAAAGTCTTTCAAACCAGAAGTTATCCGATGACGATCTCCTCCAAAAGTGAGTCACACACACAAAAGACAAATACGAGCTGTGAATCTAGATTAGAGACAGCTAGTGGTTGGACCTTGGGTGCCTCTCGCAGTGCTTTTGGGGGTCCACAGAGTGGTTCTTAGTCTGCAAAATGGGTAGAATAAGTCACATTTACTTTCCTTTATAGGAAGAGAAGGAGAGAAGGTCCTATTTG
This sequence comes from Redunca redunca, assembly GCA_006410935.1. Lineage (NCBI taxonomy): Eukaryota > Metazoa > Chordata > Mammalia > Artiodactyla > Bovidae > Redunca > Redunca redunca. The sequence goes on from SJYQ01004657.1 coordinate 196,472, forward strand.
TTCCTCCTTGATGCCCTGATGGGCAAGGATTTATCCATGTGGGATAGAGCCTGGGGGCTCTGGGGCCTGAAGACGTGGGAGTGTTGTGCTTGTGTGGCCATAGCTGAAGTTCCTTCCCTAGCCTGAAGGGGACAGCAAAGGCCCAGGAAGGGTGGTGACACCTTGCCTTCCAGGAGGGAGAAAATTCCAAGGAGGCCTTCAGTTCCCAGGGGATAGCCCCTAACCACCTGCTTTGTGCTTTCTCTGCTGGGGCAGGGACGGATTCTCCCACAGGGCTCCTCTAACTGCGAGGAGATGCTGGCGCTGGCCTTAGCTGTTGAAGAATGAGAGGTCTACGTGGAACACAGGAATGGGAGTGGACCTGCAGGTCCAGATTGAGGAGGGCCACCAGGGTGTAGAATCCCCCAGCTTGGCCCTCTTGGACACTTTCCCTGGGTTGTCTGCACCCCATCCAAAGTCTCTAATCAAGCCATCAAAACTAATAGGATGATTTCCACATTAAATGAAATTATGGATGAAGAATGGGGATGGAGGAAGCAGACTAATGGTTCTAATGTTTTTCCCCAACCTTTCACTTCTCAATAAAGTGCAGTCATCTGATTCCTTGTTTGTGTGCTAGGAAAATGATGACTCCTCTGAGAAGCTCTTAGCTATACTCATTTTCTTCCTTGTTCCCTTACGTCTCCTGGGTGGGTTCAGGCAGGAGAAACCATGATGGAGATGGGGGGTAAGTCACAGTCTGTCCCTTAGGTGAGCTTCTGGTTTCCTACCAGTTTCATTGCTTGCCACATGTGTAGTAGTCAAAAATATTTAATTTTTAATTACAAGAGTGTGACAAGAATACAATCTTATTATTAAAAAATAGAGAGAAGACAAAAACTTCATTTTACCTGATTGCTCCGGTCCACTGCCTTTCTCAGAAGTATCTATCATTGTTGATTTGGGAAATATCCTTCTCTATATATGTTGTGGTTTGAAAATATGTCCACAGTTATTTGATACTACTTCTTCAAAAGGTGAAGCCTAATTCCCCTCACTTTAAGTGTAGGAGGTACTTAGTGACTTGCTTTTTAAAGTATAGAATGTGGCAGAAGTAGTGATTTGTGGTATCTGAGATTGGGAATGGAATGGTGCTGAGTTTTCCCCCTCATTCTAGATCTCTGGGACCACCTGCTCTGGGGAAAGCCAGCTACCATGTTGTGAGGTAGACCTAAGGAGAGGCCCATACTGTGGGGAACTGAGGCCTCCTGCCAACAGCCGTATGATTGAGCCATGAAGAAATTATTGTAATACATTCTGAGGCTGGTGAGGGCACAGCTCCATGATGTCAAGGTTCTGTGTTCCTGGAAATGAGCAGAGGAGGTCACAATAATCCCCAGGGACGTTTTTCTATTGACAAAGAGTAGCTCAAAGTTTATATAATAAGTATGACTAGTCCCAGAGCTTGGGTTATGTGGTGGTTGCTTACATTTGCTGCCCAAATTACCCTTCAGAATAAGGACACTTATTATCTCAACTGCTGGGAGTGCAGCTGGCAGAAAGTCCTCAGCAATCAACATCCTTCAGGGATTTCTGCAGAGAGTCAAAGAGAAGCCCCCTTCTGGCAGCCCATGTCCAGTGGTCGATGAATGAATGGTATGGAGCCCAGGCCTCTCGCTCCAGCTCAGGGGAGTTCTGAAGGGTCATCCCATCCTCAGAGCTCCCTGCAGGACTGACTGAGACGTTCCGTTGAGACTGCATCAGCTAGACCTTATCCTCTGCCCAACCCTGCTCCCCTCTCTTTCCTTTCCCAGGTGTTGGTATCAAAAGCACTCCCCAGCAAACCTCCTACATGTTAATCTCTGCCTCAGAGTTGGCTTCCTGGGAAACTCAAGCAGGGATGGTGGGCACCAGGGTGTTCTAAAAAAGCAGATGATAGCATAGGGTTTTAGAACTGGATTACTGGCCACCCAGCTGGCATCACTGTTTGGAGTGATTCTCCTTTTGGGAATGAAATAGCAGGGTTTTTATTTTATTTTTTTAAACTTTTTATTTTATATTGGGGTATATAGAAAACATACTTTTTATTTTACATTGCCATATAGCCATCAACTTCCCTAGTGGCTCAGTTGGTAAAGAATCTGCCTGCAATGCAGTAGACCCAGGTTCAATCCCTGAGTCAGGAAGATCCCCGGAAGGATCTTCCTGGGGAGGAGGAAAGGGCAACCCACTCCAGTATTCTTGCCTGAGAAATCCCATGGACAGAGGAGCCTGGCAGGCTACAGTCCATGGGGTCACCAAGAGTCAGACACGACTCAGTGACTAAACCACCACCATAGCCAATTAACAAAGTTGTGATAGTTTTAGGTGAACAGTGAAAGGACTCAGCCATACATATATATGTGTCCATTCTCCTTCAACCTCCCCTCCCATCCAGGCCGTGAAATGGCAGGTTTTTAAAAAGCAATGTATATCTTTCTGTAATATTTGACTTATATCCAAGTATCATATTGCTTTCATTTGTAAACGGTTAGTAGAAAATGTCTGAGATATGGTATTATAAGCCATTTAAATTTTATTCTTTACATTTTTTGTTTTAAAAACAAAATGATTGAATGAGGTTTAAGAATATCCAAAATCAGGAAAAGAACTGGGGAGTGGGTTACTATTTTGCTCCTGTCTTTGGGCTGCAAATATTTGTCAGTTAGATTCTAAAACTTCAGACAAAGCAGCCTGGTGGAGAATCCGTTTGTGTGTCATCACCTGGCAGCTTCTCCAGCCCTCACCCACCACCCCCGCCTTCCCAGTAAGAGGAGCCACCTCCTAGCGGGTTATGTGTGGGTATAAAATGTGTGTGTGTTGAGCAGTGTGGAGACATAACGCCCTCTCCCCTGGGTTACACCTGCTCAAAACAGCCCTGAGCCCTTGGTGGGAGGGTGTGAACCTGATTTGGGGCTGACAGGGTCAGGGCAGTTTCTGGCATCAGCTGAGTCCTCTTTCCTCTGCGTCTACCTCCTCTCCCTACACGATTCTCTCTCAGGGGCCACATCAGTGGACGTGCCAGCTGGTCTCGGTCAGGGCAACTCTAGCTCCTCAGAGATTCTGTAGGAACCTTGGTTGTCAAAGGGATTCAGCTCCCTTCCTCTTAGGAGTTCTGCTTCTGTGCAAACGTATAGGAGCAAAGAGAGATCTGCTGGGATGCCTGCAAGCATCGAAGAACCACGTATTATATCCTTGTGGATAATACGTCAGGGGAGGGCTAGTGGGCCACCATTTGTCTAGAGTCTGCATCCAGACCCTCATTCAGTTTAATATCCTCTATTGGTGTAACAATAATTCACAAAGGGAGGAATCGCTCCATTGCTCCTGTTACATTTCTGGTAGCCAGTTAGATCTGAGATTAAATCGTTAGGTTTGGTCAGTGCCCTCAGGTTCTAGCTCTGTCTCCCAGGGAATGTCAAGCCTTCCCAGGGAGTATCAGTTCCTCAGGGGCCCCGAGGGAGGGTTAGTGATTCTGTATCCCAGCATTTTGCTTCAGACACAGGAAGCGTAACTAGACAGTGTGTGGGGCTGGAGAAGGGAAGAGTTCTTCCTTCTAAGTTCTAAGCCAGAACTTCACGACTCTGCGTTTGACTGTGGAACACTGGTCGTGCTGTGGGATTGGCTGTTTTCTGTTTGGGAATTAGTGTGGCTACTAGTTTCTCTTCACATCTGATTTGGAGATGCTAAGGGTGTGCCTCTGATCCAAGCTCCCTTAATTATCCTAATGATTCAACAGGAATTTATCAAGTAGCCAAATGACCCCACACTGCCTTCAGCTTAGAAACTATATATGCCATTGCTAAACAACATCACTGTAGTGAAAAAAATGAGGCAGGTGTCCAAGGATGGAGAAAGGCATCCAAGAACCTGTTTAGAGCTTCAGCGCCCTCAGGGCACGAAGCCACAGACCAGCTAGGATGGACCTGGGAAGGACTGGGGTAAGTTCTAAATAGGAGGAATAAAGAAATCTACTCAACTCATATCCTGGGTGACTTCTGGACGTAGCCTCCCGGCTCCAGTGCTCCAGTGCCCCGGTGGGTAGCTGTCCACTGTTATATTCTGGCATCTCAGTCTCTGCACGTGCTTGTCCCCTAAAGCTGTTCTTCCTCCTGCAGTTGGTGGCAGGTGGTATGCCCTAGGAAGTCAACTGGGGAGGCCATAGCCTTTGTGAGTAGGAGGGAGTTAGCCAGAAGGAGAAGTCATGGCTATCTTAGAGACAGTCTCCAGGAAGGCGAGAGGCTGAGGAGGCTCTTGCCCCTGACTCAGACTTGCGTAGGGAGTCCAATTCCTTCCTTTTTCTGGGCTTCAGGGAGTCTGTGCTTGACATTACTACTAGTGATGGGGAAAAGTGACTGCCCGACCCTCCCCCTCCCTAATCCCTTATGGTAATCGGGCGGGGCTAGGTTAGATAATAAGCAACCCCCAAATCTCCGCGGGTTAACCCAGGAAGAGTTTATTGCTTGTGTCACAGTCGAGTGCAGGCTCTATGTCCCTCCTGGGCAGCTGTTCTTCAAGTAGAAACTCAAGGAATCTGGCTGCTTCTACCTGGCAATGCCATCATTTCAGAATTCTTTACTTCCAATCATACCAACAGGAGAGAGGGTGAGCCAAGGTTCTTGGGGGCATCTTAAGAAAGCCAGGCACAGCTAGAAATTATGACATAGCTTCAATTTAGCTGTCAGGGAGGCTGAAGCTCTAGTCTTTCCATGTCTGCAGGAGAGGAAAGGGGATGGTCCGCACCATGCCTGTGTCTGTTATATACATGCAGAGTTTTCAGCCCCCACATTTGTTGCAACTACTTAGTTTTCAGACGTCCCTGCAGACCTGTCTCCCTCTCCAGTACAGAGGTTCAGCTTTCTTGACTTTTTAAAACTTTAATGGTCACCTGTGTACTGATCGTGCATAAATATTTGAGCCTTAAGGCACAGTGTGATACCATGACCACCATGTAGTAAGTTGTTTGACAATGTTTGCTTAGTTGAATGGAGGGAGAAGGTTAAGGCTGTCTGGAGAAGCCATCTCCGAATCAAATTTAAAGTGTCAACTACAAACTGGCACTTGCCTGTCAGCTACAGATTGGCTCTTGCCAAGAGCATTTGCCAGCGACTGAACAGCAACAACAAGGGCGTTTGCCATCTGCCTCTGCAGAGATTGAACCCTGTGCTGCTGCAGCTGCTGGCCTTCAGCACCCGCTGAGGGGAGTTCAGGGTGGAGAGCGAGGCCCTCCGTGCTCCATGGAAACTGGTGGAACAAGTCTTTAGGAAGTTAGATGCTTTTAGGAACCAATGTCATGATCCCAATCCTGGCATCTCTTCATATCTAGAAAAGCACTAAATCCCTTCATGGTGACACATCGCATTAGTTTGATCTCTGGTGAGTAGCTAAGATCAATCATGTGAATGTTTTGTGACTGACTCCCAGTAAAACCTCTAGACACCAAGGGTTGAGTGAGTTTCCCTAGTCGACAACACTCTGTACATACTGCCAATATGATGCTGGAATTAAGCATGCACATCTCTTGCACACCAGCATCTCCTCTTCCTGCCTAGATCTGTGGGGCAGACTGTGGACCTCTTGAGCAGGGGCCGAACGAAACAGAATTGACTTGATTCGTGTCATGTCCTTCACTAGGGCTGGTTATAAGCAGTATCCCTGTGGCTCCCTCTCTACCTCCTCGACTGCCTCTCACTGTGGCCACCAGCCTCTCCCAGTCCTCGCCCTTCCCCGTGTGGCACACGGTGCCTGTCATGCCCAGCCCCTCCCTCTGCAGCGCTGCCACTGCCCAGTTCACCTTCTGCTGTTTCCTGATGCTGACCACCACGGGGGCCCCATCCTGGGCCAGACACTGGGCGATGGTGAAGGTGATCCTGCAGGAGAGATGGAGAAGACGTGACAGTCAGCCCAGGGCTGAGCCCTTCCTTTCTTGCTGCATTTCTAGCCTTAAGGCCCCAAGTGAATTTCCTACTATCCTGGAGCAGCTAACCTCGTGCCCTGCTCACGGATGATCAGAGGTCAAGAGGGCACTTCCCTTCATGGGTGTGCTGGACAGGCTGCCTGTGTATATCAGCTCTTAGCTTCACCTTCTATTCAAATGACTGCAACTTGAGAGTTTCCAGTCTGTGAAACCACCCGGCACCTACAAACATGCAACTTGGAAGCACGGTGTCTAACTCTATCCAGGGTGACTCTCGATCAGTGGAGAAAGGGCACGAATGGCTGAACTGTCCCCCTGACTTTCGCTGATGGACGCTCTGAGATGTAGTTCCTAAGTTGCCTGGAGGACCTGTACAATCTAGCACCCGGTGGCCTGTAGTGGCAGCCAACTCCATGACTGGCCCATGCTGGCTTTCTCTCCTTTCTTGCTTCCCTCCTTGTTTCTCCTTAGGGTCACATTCCCAAATAAACTATGACACTTTCACCTGGTAGGCTCTGCTCTGTGGGGGTGAATTAAGACAACAAGGTCGACAAAATCCAGAGATGCCCACAATTCCCAGGTCCCCCAGATGTTCTCTCACCCGTTTGTAGAGCCTGTGGCCACGGCGACTTTGTTGATGGGGTTGGTGTTACCCCTGACCCCCTGCTGGTGCTCCTCATGGACAGCGAGGACTTAGAGGGCAGGAGGCCCCTCCAAGCTCGGGTCAGGGGCCTAAACTTACTGGTTTCTGTTGGGTCTTTCTCTTGGTGAGCTTGGTCTAGAGAGGTTTCTAGAAAGTTATCACAGTTGCAGGCAGCAGTGTCTCTGCATAAGGAGCTGATGTAACACCTCCCTGGTTGGGCTAGATCCCAGGCGGTCTGGGGATCACCCTGGGAAGCTCAGCCTAGAGCCTGTTCTTCTAGTCCTTCTCATGCTTTTCTGAACACAGACGTTCCCATATGAAATCTTTTCTGTTTAAACTAACTGGAGTGGTTTCTGCTGTTTAGAAGCAAATCCTAACCTATCCTCACACAGGTTCAAAAATTATTTATTCATCGAGACCCTTAGGATAAGGAACATGTACTATACAGGTTTGCTGCCTGAAGACCAAGCAAATTGAGGTGTGAAAGGGCTTTGTAAAATGCCTAAAATATAAGCAGTTCTGTAGCTTCTTATAAGGGTTGATGTGTGTCTCATCATCCTATCCTTGAGAGACCCTGGCCTCCAGCCTCTGGATGCAGCTCACCCTGCTTGCAGTGCCTTGGCCTGCCTGCTTTCCCTCCCCCGGCCTCTTCTCTGTTTTCAGTGTATCAAGGGGATCCCTTCTGATGTATTATCTCCTCCATGTGACCTAGTGTCCTGTGCTTTTATTCCCCTTCTAGCATTTATGGCACTAACTCTAACGGACTGTGTTGCATTTATCATTTTTAACAGGGTGCCCACCACCTGGTACTTGCTTAACAGATATTTGTTAAAGGAATGGAAAAAAATGAATGAATTGAGATTTGGCTGCAGTGAGCTAGTGAGGTTGTAGGGACCCCTTTAGACCCCTGGGTTAAATTTCTTAGTCACACTCTTCCCCTGCGCTGTCCTGTTGTGTCAGTTCAACTCTGGCCTGCAAACATTTACTTTCAAGAAGCCATTCTCAGTTTCTAAGTGCTCAGGCTTTGAATGGCATCAGGCCTTGTGTGCACAGTGTACTTGTGTTTTCCTGATGTTTAGGATTCTGACCCTCTGCTCAAATCTCCACAAATCTATAGTTCTGAACTGATTTACATAAAACCAATTCCCTTATTTAAGCACTTAAACTTTAGTAAATCTTAGGCAAATATCAAAGCAGGTAATGCTTTTGAAGCAAACTATATACACAAAAATTCATAATCTTTTATCTCAGAAACTTAGGTTCTATGGTTCCTATTCATTTATTATGGTTCCTTACCTCCCCTGTAGCCAGGGATTCAAAACAGAAGGGTTTCCTTGTCCTCCTACTTAACTTTTTGTCAGTGTCACTCCAGGCAGTTTATTTTTAAATTTCTGGGGCTTCATCTTGTCCAAGAACAGAATCCCTCGATCTCCGTTCCCCAAACCATTTCTCAGTCTTTTTGACAAGGAAGAATCTACCTGGGGAAATAAAAAAGCTATGCATTTCTCATCCCCACCCCCACCCCGCCCCGTTTCCTTCGTTTCTTTCTTTGTTTTGGAAAAAAAGATACAGAATCTAGGAGTGTACTAGTTTCCTCATTTTTTTTTCAACAAAAATTTAATGGGAACCTGATATGTTCTGAGTGCGTGGAATACAAAGATGCCTCTATCATAGTTTTACCTTTGGTACTCAAAGTGAAATTGTACAACACAGATTGGGGCTTGAACCCGTGGTCTTTTAACTGAGATCACTCACCTGGTCTCAGGACTTAGTGAAGCTCAGATTCTCGATGTCGTGACATGGAAAGAATTCAGTCGGAAACGAAATGATAAAGAAGTGAATTTATTTAGAGAGAAACATACTTCATAGACAGAATGTGGGCCATCTCAGAAGGCAAGAGCAGCACCGTAGTATGGGGTTGTCAGATTTTATGTGAGTGCTTTGTCACACAGTTGTGTCCAACTGTTTGCGACTCCACAGACTGGAGTGGATAATTTCACAGGCTAATGAGTGGGAGGAGTATTCTAGCTATTTGGGGAAAGGGGTGGGCATTTCCAGGAATTGGGCCATGGCGGCCCACTTTCTGACCTTTATGATTGGCCTTGGAACTGCTGTGGAGCCTGTGAGGGTATCATTTAGCTGATGTGTTAAAATGAGCATATTCTGAGGCTCAAGGTCTAGTAGAAGTAGACTCATCTGCCAACTTGGACCTATTTGGTTCTAATCAGTTTATGTCGTGTCCTCAGGCTATGTCACTCTTTTAAAGGTTGTGAAAGAAAGAAAGTGAAGTCGCTTAGTCGTGTCCGACTCTTTGCGACCCCATGGACTGTAGCCTATTAGGCTCCTCTGTCCATGGGATTTTCCAGGCAAGAGTGCTGGAGTGGATTGCCATTTCCTTCTCCAGGGGATCTTCCTGACCCAGGAATCGAATCCCAGTCTCCTGCATTGCAGGCAGACGCTTTACCGTCTGAGCCACCAGGGAAAAAAAGAAAGATATCACTAAGTCGTGTCCGACTCTTGCAGTCCCATGAACTATAACCTGCCAGGCCCCTCTGTCCATAGGATTCTCCAGGCAATAATACTGGAGTGGGTTGCCATTTCCTTCTCCAGGGGAACTTCCCAACTCAGGAACTGAACCCAGGTCTCCCATATTGCAGGCAGATGCTTTACCAACTGAGCTACGCAGGAAGCCCCTAAAAGGCTGTGCCCTGTCCTCTTCTCTCCTGCTTCAAAAGTTCTCATACTCTGAACTGGGTCTGCAGACAAAAAAATGGTTATTATTCATAATGTTAGGAGGTAACTATGATGAACACAGTTTCCAAACATTGAGGTTGCAGTGGTTAGATAAAATATATTGGGAAAAGTAATACCAGAGTGGACTCAGGAAAAGGAGCTTTTCTTATTGTTATTTTTACTTTAAAAGATGCATGCTTTTTAAAAAAGGGGTAAATGTTCACTGTAAAATTAAAAAATATATGTTTGAGAAAATTCAGGGAAAAGTTGTGAACGGCTTCGTAGTGAATCTGACTTTGAAATGGATTGATGTCTTCTATGGTAAGCCAGGCTTTGTCCAGCACACTCTTCAGGTGATCAGATTCTGTGGGGTCACTGCACCTTTCATTGCCTTTGAGTTATTTACAACTGATAGCAATGCAAATGATGCCTATCCACAGATGCAAATAAATGTTGTCTGGAGGAGATTCAATTGGTTTCCTTCCCTCCACTGTGGAAGAAATCAGCTTTGCCTCTATTAAGCAAATTTATTTTAGTTTTCCTTATGGTCTCCCTCTATGTGCGGTTCTTTGAATTCACTTTTGAATCAGTTATAATATCTTAGTGGTTCCCTTCATGAATTATTGAGTTAAGTAAAAATTTTGGTACTTGTTCATTTTATATTTGTATGACAGTATGACTTTGCCTCATAAAAAATTATCCTTCAACAGAAGAAAGTAAAAATTTGATATCAAGTTAAATATTGGGTTTTTTTTTTAACAATTCCCTTAGCTACCTCTCTGCATATCCATTCTCATATGAAATCCATGTATTCAACTTTGCAGAAAAGGATCTCAGTACAGATGGTTTTTCCCTTTCTCCATCCTTCCCACTTTTCCCTCTCTTCTTTTGTTTTTCCTTTCCTCCCTCCCTTCCTTTCTTCTTTTTCCTTCCTTCCTCTCTCTCTCTTTCTTATATTTATTTATTTGTGATGTGGACCTTTAAAAAAAAATTATTTACTTATTTTTGGCTGGGCTTGGTCTTTTGTTGTCGCACCAGCTTTTCTCTAGTTGTGGAGAGCGAGGGCTACTCTCTAGTTTTGGTAAGAAGTGTATACTTCTTGTTGTGGAGGCTTCTTGCTGTGGAGCACGGGCTCGGGCACTCAGGCTTTCAGTAGTTCCAACACATGGGCTCAGGAGTTGTGGCTCCCAGGCTCCAGAGCACAGGTTCAATAGTTGTGGTGCGTGGGCTTAGTTGTTCCATGGCAGGTGGAATTTCCCCAGATCAGGGATCAAACCCACGTCTCCTGCATTGGCAGGTGGGTTCTTGACCATGGAGCCACCAGGGAAGCCCTGATGTGGACCATTTTTAAAGTCTTTATGAGAACTGCTCTGCCCCGTGGCTCGCAGTCTCGGGTTTTATGGTGATGGGATTAGTTTCTGGGTGGTCTTTGGCCAATCATTCTAATTCAGAGTCTTTCCTGGTGGCGCATGCATCACTCACCCAAGATGGATGCTAGCGAGAGGGATTCTGGGAAGTGGACGGACACGCGGTGTCTCCTTTCAATCTTTCCCCAACTCTTCCAGTTGGGGGTGGCTTATTAGTTCCTTATTCCTTATCAGGATCTCCTGTCATAAAACAACCCATGCAAATGGTTACTATGGTGCCTGGCCAGGGTGGGCGGTTTCAATCAGTGTGCTTCCCTTAACAATATTGCTTCTGCTTTACATCTTGGGTTTTTGGCCATGAGGCATGCAGGATGTTAGTTTCCTGGACAGGGATCGAACCCGTGTACCCTGCATTGGAAGGCAGATTCTTCACCATGGGACTACCAGGGAAGCCCCTCCTTAGCTGATTCTTAAAGGATGAATGAAATAAGGAGTTTAGGAATATGAGAAGGCACACCAAGTGCAAGGAAGGTGGCAAGGAGAGAAAAGCACAGTGGGAGAAACTACAGAGAGTTTGTTATTCCTGGAAGATCCAGTGTGAAGCGGGGATGGGCTGGAGATGAGGCTAGGGAATTAGTCAAGGGCCAGATGGTGGCACTTATTGAATGCTGAGATAGAGAGCCTGGGCTTTATCTAGAGGACAGAGGGGAGATATTGAAATTTAATAAGAAAGGTGAAAGGGTCGGATATTGACATGGCTAGATTTTTGCCTTCTAGAGACAATTTCTCTCTGTGTGTGTATGTGCTCATGCACAGTTTGATCTGGCAGCTAAGAGATTACTGTAGCAGGAGATACGAAGGTCCTAAATCAATTGAATACTGTCAGGAAATAGATGACAGAATCAAATCGGATAAATTAAAGAGAGTTTTCATGAAGGGACTCTTTTCAGAGATAAGGTAAAGGAAAGGTGCAGGGACTGTGTGGTACCTGGAGTCAGCAACAGGGGGGTCAGCAACAGCTACCATCCAGGCCTGAAGGGACAAGAAGAGGGAGTTGTTGTTCAGTCAGTCAGTTGTGCCTAACACTTTGCGACCCCACGGACTGCAGCACACCAGGCTTCCTTTCCATCACCAACTCCCAGAGCTTGCTCAAACTCACATCCATTGCATCGGTGATGCCATCCAACAATCTCATCTTCTATAATCCCCTTCTCTTCTTGCCTTCAATCTTTCCCACCATCATGGTCTTTTCTAATGAGTCAGCTCTTCGGATCCGGGTGACCAAAGTATTGGAGCTTCAACTTCAGCATCAGTCCTTCCAATGAATATTCAGGACTGATTTCCTTTAGGATTGACTGGTTGGATCTCCTTGCAGTCCAAGGGCCTCTCAAGAGTCTTCTCTAACATCACATATTTATTTATTTATTTATTTTTAATATGAATTTATTATTTTAATTGAAGGCTAATTACTTTACAATATTGTAGTGGTTTTGCCATACATTGACATGAATCTGCCACGGGTGTACATTTGTTCCCCATCCTGAACCCCCCTCCCACCTCCCTCCCCATCCCATCCCTCTGGGTCATCCCAGGGCACCAGCCCTGAGCACCCTGTCTCGTGCATCGAATCTGGATTGGCGATTCATTTCACATATGATAATATGCATGTTTCAATGCCATTCTCCCAAATCACCCCACCCTCGCCCTCTCCCACAGAGTCCAAAGACTGTTCTATACATCTATTTCTCTTTTGCTGTCTTGCATATAGGGTTATCGTTACCATCTTTCTAAATTCCATATATATGTGTTACTAGTATACTGTATTGGTGTTTTTCTTTCTGGCTTACTTCACTCTGTATAATCGGCTCCAGTTTCATCCACCTCATTAGAACTGATTCAAATATATTCTTTTTAATGGCTGAGTAATACTCCATTGTGTATATGTACCACAGCTTTCTTATCCATTCGTCTGCTGATGGACATCTAGGTTGCTTCCATGTCCTGGCTATTATAGTGCTGCAATGAACATTGGGGTACACGTGTCTCTTTCAATTCTGGTTTCCTTGGTGTGTATGCCCAGTAGTGGGATTGCTGGGTCATATGGCAGTTCTCTTTCCAGTTTTTTAAGGACTCTCCACACTGTTCTCCATAGTGGCTGTACTAGTTTGCATTCCCACCAACAGTGTAAGAAGGTTCCCTTTTCTCCACACCCTCTCCAGCATTTATTGCTTGTAGACTTTTGGATAGCAGCCATTCTGACTGGTGTGAAATGGTACCTCCCTGTGATTTTGATTTGCATCTCTCTGATAATGAGTGATAACAACACATTTTGAAAGCATCAATTCTTCAGCACTCAGCCTTCTTTATGGTCCAAATCTCACTTCCATACATGACTACTGGAAAAACCATAGCTTTGACTATATAGACCTTTGTTGGTAAAGTTGTGTCTCTGCTTCTTAATACACCGTCTAGGTTTGTCATAGCTTTTCTTCTAAGGAGCAAGCATCTTTAAGTGGGTTACCCCAACAAAGAGAGCTAGAGGGCTGCCCATCAGGAGCTGTGACTTCAGGTCAAGTGTTTTGGCCAGATTCAGGCACCCCTGTAGGAGGGAGCCAAAGGAGTGAATTCTACAACTTCATTCCTTGCCCTTCTCTGACCTACTATTATCAATACTATTACCATCTATGGCGCCCTCCATTGTCAGAACCATTTGGGAAGCCAGATGTAATCTATACAGGTCATGTATAGACAGCCTCCAAGAGCTCAAAACAGAGTAGAGACCAGGAAGGCATAATTCTGAAGGGGCAAGTACAAGCTAGTGTTGAGGAGGAAAAAAATTTCTCCTACCTATTGGCTGGTGTATTCATTAAACTGACATAAGACAGATTTTTATTTTTTATTGTATGATGCCATTTATACAATGTCTTCAGCAACACAAAGCAACAGCTAACATTTATCAAATATTTACTAGGAGGCTAACATTATTCTAATACATTATATGAGTCAAGTCAATCCACAGAACAATCTGAAGACAGGTGCTTTATTATCCCCATATTCAGTTCAGTTCAGTTCACTCACTCAGTCATGTCTGACTCTTTGCAACCCCATGAATCAAAGCACTCCAGGCCTCCCTATCCATCACCAACTCCCAGAGTTGACTCAAACTCATGTCCATCGAGTCGGTGATGCCATCCAGCCATCTCATCCTCTGTCATCACCTTTTCCTCCTGCCCCCAATCCCTCCCAGCATCAGAGTCTTTTCCAATGAGTCAACTCTTCGCATGAGGTGGCCAAAGTATTGGAGTTTCAGCTTTAGCATCAGTCCTTCCAAAGAACACCCAGGACTGATCTCTTTTAGAATGGACGGGTTGGATCTCCTTGCAGTCCAAGTGACTCTCAAGAGTCTTCTCCATCACCACAGTTCAAAAGCATCAATTCTTTGGCACTCAGCTTTCTTCACAGTCCAACTCTCGCATCCATACATGACCACTGGAAAAACCATAGCTTTGACTAGACAGACCTTTGTTGGCAAAGTAATGTCTCTGCTTTTGAATATGCTGTCTAGGTTGGTCATAACTTTCCTTCCAAGGA
>SJYQ01004657.1:232709-268158 GCA_006410935.1 Redunca redunca
TATTCCATGCCACTGGCTTTCAAAGTCAGATTCCCTGGGGATTCACAGTATCTTTGCTGGATCTCCAGGTTGGGAAGCCTGACGCGGGGCTCAGAACCTTTACAACACTGCGAGAGCTTCTTTGGTATTGTTGTTCTCCAGTTTGTGGGTCACTTATCTGGTGGATACAGGATTTCATTTTATCGTGATTGTGCCCCTCCTACCGTTTTGTTGCAGCTTCTCCTTTTTCTTTGAATGTGGCGTATCTTTCCTTGGTGGGGTCCAGCATCCTCCTGTCGATGGTTGTTCAGCAGCGAGTCGTGACTACGGTGCTCTAGCAGGAGAAAATGAGCACACGTCCTTCTATTCCACCATCTTTGGTGCAGCCACTGCAGAGAACAGTATGGAGGCTTCTTAAAAAACTAAAAATAGAGTTACTGTGTGAGCCTGCAATCCTACTCCCAAGCACATATCCAGAGAAAAACATAATCTGAAGGGATACATGCACCCAAATGTCCATTGCAACGTTCACGTCATTGTTTGTAATAGCCAAGACAGGGAAGCAACCTAAATGTTCATTGACAAGGAACGAATAAAGAAGATGTGGGACAATACCTACAATGGAATATTATTCAGTCATTAAAAAGAATGAAATAATGCTATCTGCAGCAATATGGATGGACCTAGAGACTGTCATACTGAATGAAGTAAGTCAAAGGAGAAATATCGTTATGACATCACTTATACATGGAATCTACAAAGAAATGATACAAATGAACTTACTTAAAAGCAGGAAGATACTCAGAGCCTTAGAGGACAAATTCATGGTTGCTGGGAGGAAGGATGGGAGGCAGGCATAGTTGGGGAATTTGTGATGAACATGTACATACTGCTGTATTTAAAATGGATAACCAATAAGGACCTACTATATAGCATATGAAACTCTTCTCAATGTTATGTGGCAACCTAAATGGGAGAGGAGTTTGGGGGAGAATGGATATATCTATTATGTATGGCTGAGTCCCTTTGCTGTTCACCTGAAACTATCACAACATTGTTAAGCAGCTATACCTTAATACAAAATAAAAAGTCAAAAAATACTTTATTCAGCATGTATCTATAAACCCTATACTTAAGTTTTGCCTGTTTCTGAATTTACATTAATAGGATAGTACAGTATACATTCGTTAATGTCTGGCTTATTTCATTCAGCACTATTTGTGAGAGTCATCCATGCTGTGTATGGCAGTAACTTATTGCTTTTAGTTTCTACATAGTTTTTTGTAGTAGTTTAAAGGAATACCCACAATTTTCACTACTCCCTGTACCCACGCCTTTTGCAACGTGATTTTAAACCTCCTTTCATGAAAAGATGGAGTCTATTTTTCCTTCCCTTGAATCTGGGTTGGCACTGTGACTGGTTTTGGCCAACAGAATGAGTGAAAGTGTTACTGGCTCATACCACTCACTGCTCCACAGGCCAATCAGTCAAGAGATGAGGTGTTTGGGCAAAGAATAGTAACTTTATTTGCAAACCCAGAGACTGAGAAGATGATAGACTAGTGTCCTAAAGAACCATGTTGCCCGGGTTTGGGTGCTGTTCTCTTTTATAGAACAAAGAAGGGAGATGAAGAGGTAAAGAAAAAAGGGGATGGGTTGTTGCAAACATTTCCAGAGGGGATGTGTTAATTTTCTCTTTCCTGCAGCCATTCACAGGTGATCCTGGTCAGAATGTTTCCTGAGCTTGAACGAAGGTGTTTTAGCTTAAACACTCAGGCATGGGAGGCAGGGTTCTCGGAGAGGGGCAGTAAGTATAAGTTAATCGCTAAAAGGGATGTTGCCTATAGCTTCCCTATACACAGAAGCTCTGGGCAGCATCCTTTTAGTGATTAACTTGCAGCAAAAGCAACAGAATACAAAGGTTAAAGTAAAAGAGACAGATCCAACGTGAAGTCAGATTTGTTCTTTCCTAGTGCTCTTGCCTGGAGAATCCCATGGATGGAGGAGCCTGGTAGGCTACAGTCCATGGGGTCACTAAGAGTGGGACACGACTGAAGGACTTCACCTTCACTTTTCACTTTCATGCATTGGAGAAGGAAATGGCAACCCACTCCAGTATTCTTGCCTGGAGACTCCCAGGGACAGAGGAGCCAGTTGGGCTGCTGTCTATGGGGTCGCACAGAGTCAGACATGACTGAAGCGACTTAGCAGCAGCAGCAGTACAAATCACCATGTGCTAGTTCTGAGCTCTGGTCTCCAGAGTCCTTGTGTGTTTCTGATCTATGTATTAGGACCTCTGTATTAGGACCTCTGCGTCCATGTACACAAGCCTGGGCTAGCCAACTAGAGCATCATATAGAAGGACCAGAGCTGAGATAGCCTGGTTATCTGAGCTGAGGCCTCAAAGATGTGACCAAGAATCTGTTGACCTATTGTGGCCCCCTGAAGGACCTCGAAGACACTGGTTACACAAATGCAGTGAGGAATATGCTAGTGACCGTTGGGTGTTTCTACCAAGGACCCTGAAAGGATTTCACCAAGCCTATGTCACACTTCCCGCTCCTTTACTCCTACTTCCTAGGACTAAATAAACTATCTGGGGACTTCCCTGGTGGTTCAGTGGTTAAGAATCTGCCTGACAATGCCAAGGCAGGGGACATGGGTTTGATCCCTGGTCCGGGAAGATCCCACATGACACGGGGCAACTAAGCCTATGCACCACACCTACTAAAGCCTGCGTGCCTTAGAGCCTGCGCTCTGCAACAAGAGAAGCACGGAAATGAGAGGCCCACACACTGCAACAAAGACCAGCATAGCCTAAGCAAACTATTGGTACCAAGGTCTTCATCTCAGGGCCTTCTTTCAAGGGAACAGATTAAGATAACTTGGATTCAGGAGTGACCCTAGCAAATAGAGTCAGGTAGGGATTCTAGAATAATCACTGATATCCAGGGCCGGCTTGATGGGGACATGGGAGTGAAGTGGATCCCCAAAGTTGACCTTGAGGCATGGATTTGTGTAAAAATGCTTCGTTAGGAAGCATTCCCATGAAAGGAACACAACTAGGGGAGACAGAAAGGAGGATCACCGCTACGTGGAGGCCAAACAGGAGTGCCTTATCAAGTTATATCCCACAGAGGGCAACTCCGGTGGCTCAAGCCTGTCGGGGGCTTGATATTAGCATTTGAAGGGTAACCTCAGGTGAAGGGTAGAGACTATTAAGATACCTGCTCACTTGGAAATCAAGACGCTCCTCTCTCCTTCTCTGAAATACTCAAATGGAGAACAGCCCCATTGAACGTCCAGCTGTAACTGGGTCCAAAGATGCTTCTCTGCAGGATGCCAAGAGAACTTGAGAATCTTCTCAAAATCCTCTGACTCATCTGAATTAAGTGATGCTTGCTGGTGATGCTTGAGTGGTTTTCAGAATACTTAAAGAAGTAGGCAGCTTTAAGAACAGTTTTATCCTACAAATAAAGTGTGAGTTAGGAGCTCAGAAAAAAATGTGTGGACTGAATTAAGATTTTGATAATGCTCATGTGCTTCTAGTTATAGTCAAATCAATATCTTCCTGGTGGAGTGATGCTAGTAAGTGTTATTTATCTGATGATCAAAGGTGCTTAGAGAAGGAACTAGAGATATTTAGCAGAGAACAGAGCAGACCAAAGTGTGATGGATATGGATGACAGAGCTGTGTTATCATTTGAGGAGGTGTCATGGGGAAAAGAGAATTGACTTGATCAGTGGTGGTTCTCAGATTGCTATAAGACTAATGGGGAAGAGCTATGGGGAGACATTTTTCAGCTCAGTTTAAGAAAGTATTTTCAAATGCCCAGAGCAGTCCATAGATAAAATATACTGCCATAAGAAATAATGAATTCTTTAACATTAGAGTTATTCAGACACAGGGTGAAAGATCATTTTGCAAGGGTATTGTGGAGGGAATTCAAACATCAAGTAGGGATTAAAGTTAGATAATATTTCCAATCCTGAAATATGATGATTCTTGTCCTTGATAAAAATAAAGGTGAACTTGCTGGAAAACTAAGAGAACTCTCAACAGCCAGGATCAGAGCACAAGTCAGACAAATAAATGCTTAGTGATGGGATGAAACTAATCACTGCTTCTAAACCAAGTCATCAGAAGAAAATGAACTACTATAATTGTAACGAGCCTTATTTATGACAGTTTTGCTGAAATCAAATAATTTGTGCTTCAGTTGAATTTAAGTGCAGTGACAATTTACTTAATGAGTCTTCTGGGAATAAATTGTTCTTAGAATCAAGTGGCAAAAGTAGAAAGGAAATCATTTACAATCCTGAGATGTTCTTTTTTAAAGCTTAACAGGATACTGTATAGTGTACCAACCCCCCCACATCTGTGTGCAGTTGTATAGGCCAGAGATATCTCTAGATGTTTTCCATATCTTGAGTTCCAATGAAGATAAAACAGAGATTTAGAAAATTTGAGAAGTCAAAAAAGGATATACTACTGTAATGTACATGGCCACACATGGTGCCTATTTAGAGAGTTAAGCCCTAGCTTTCAGGTCACTCTGCACATGTGTCTGCAGAGTCTCTTGGATAAATATTTTCTGGAGAAATGGCTGGGTCATAAAGTAGGTATATATTTAACTTTCCAAGATTGGGGAACAATATCACACTCTTGATTACTATAGTTTTAAAATAAGTTTTGAAATTAAGTAACGTTTGTTCTCCAACGTTGTTCTTTTTCAAAGTTGTTTTGTTAATTCTCAGTCATTTGCATTTCCATATGAATTTTAGAATCAGTTTGTCAATTCCCAGAAAAAAGCCAGCTGGTATTTTGATTGAGATTGTATTGAATTTATAAATTAATTTGGAGAGAATTACGTCTAACAATATTGAGTCTTCCAATCAATGAACAAGGTATATCTCTCATTTTGTTTATGTCTTTTAAATTTTTCCTATGAAGTTTCAGTTTGTAGTTATCAATGGGCAGATCTTTCACATCTTTTGTGGAGGCACTAAATTGCTGACTGTAACTGTGGGTTTCTCTACTTCTCATATTTCTACCAGTTTTTGCTTCATGTATTTGGAAGCACTGTTATTAAATGCATAAACATTTAGGATCATTAAGAGTTTATATGAATTGACACTTTTATTGTCATGAAATGACATTCTTTATTCCTGGTAATATTCTTTACTTTGAAATCTACTTTGATATCAATATAGCTCAAACTTTCTTTTGATCGATAGCATGATTCTTGTCCTTCATAAAAATAAAGGTGATTTGCATTTCTCTGATAATGAGTGATGTTGAGCATCTTTTCATGTGTTTGTTAGCCATCCGTATGTCTTCTTTGGAGAAATGTCTATTTAGGTAGATAATGCAAATCAAAACCACAATGAGGTACCACTTCACACCAGTTAGAATGGCTGCGATCCAGAAGTCTGCAAGCAATAAATGCTGGAGAGGGTGTGGAGAAAAGGGAACCCTTTTACATTGTTGGTGGGAATGCAAACTAATACAGCCACTATGGAGAACAGTGTGGAGATTCCTTAAAAAATTGCAAATAGAATTGCCTTACGACCCAGCAATCCCACTGCTTGGCATACACACCGAGGAAACCAGAATAGAAAGAGACACATGTACCCCAATGTTCATCGCAGCACTGTTTATAATAGCCAGAACATGGAAACAACCTAGATGTCCATCAGCAGATGAATGGATAAGAAAGCTGTGGTACATATACACAATGGAGTATTACTCAGCCATTAAAAAAAATACATTTGAATCAGTTCTAAGGAGATGGATGGAACTGGAGCCGATTATACAGAGTGAAGTAAGCCAGAAAGAAAAACACCAATACAGTATACTAACGCATATATATGGAATTTAGAAAGATGGGGATGATGACCCTGTATGCGAGACAACAAAAGAGACTCAGATCTATAGAGTGAACTGTTGGACTCTGGGGGAGAGAGGGAGGGAGAGGGTGGGATGAGAAGGGAGAATGGCATTGAAACATGTATACTATCAAGCAAGAAACGAATCGCCAGTTGATGTCAGATGCAGAATGCAGGATGCTTGGGACTGGTGCAAGGAGAGGACCCAGAGGGATGGCATGGGGTGGGAGGTGGGAGGGGATTCATGTTTGGGAACGCTTGTACACTCGTGGTGAATTCATGTCAATGTTTGGCAAAACCAATACAGTAATGTAAAGTAAACTAAAGTTAAAATAAAAATTTTAAAAGTAAAAAAAAAAATAAAAATAAAGGTGAACTTGCTGGAAAACCAAGAGAACTCTCAACTCTTAATATCTTTATTCTCCCCATTTTCTTAGAATTTATCTGTGTTTTTATATCTAGAATGCATTTCCTATAGGCAGCAGACAGTTGTGTACTGCTTTCTTTAAAAAAAAAAAATCCAATCTAATTGATCTTCAACTCTTAATTGGAATGTTTAGACCATTTACATCTGAATTTGGACTATAGGTAAAATAATATTAGAATGAATATTTCAAATATTCAAATGCAATTTGAATATAAATTGTGCATTTGGGCAATGATATCGGGTAGATGTTAACATATTCTTCAAATTCATGGACAATTTGTCACCTATCTCAGCTAAGGAATATTTAACTTGGACCAAATTTTCCTGTTGTCTTTCTCCTGCAGATTGCTCGAGAGAAAGTGACATATCTTTATATTTTTAACACTATTTCTAGACTTAATGGGGTGCATTTCTGTTTTCATTTTTTATTGTAACATCAATTGAAGTTTCTTGTACATTGAAGTTTCTCAAGTTTGTAGATGAGTTTTATGGATTGCGCTTAATTTGCCTGCTTTCTGGTGATAGAGAGAGTGGTTCTTCCTATAACTCCCACTGAGGCATCTTCAATTCAGACTGCAGGCATGAGTAGCTTTAAGAAATTTTCCCCTGGAGAGCTGATTCCATCTCTGGTGTATAAGTTTATGTCAACTTCAACTGCCCAAGTGGCACTTCTCTGAATTGAGTACCTTGTTCTAGCCTTATTTTTAGACTAAGACCAAGAAGTGGGGAAAATGGTGGGAGGAGGGTGGAGTCAAATTGGAAGTGAGGTGGTGTGTGGCAGAGAAAAGTCATAAAGAACATTGTGCACAGATTTGTGGAGCAACTTAATCTGTCTCTGGGTTTGTCTAACTTAGAGCTTATTGAGCTTCTTGGATGTTCATGCTCATATCTTTTGTCAAATTTGGAAAAATGTTTAATCATTTATTTAAAAAAACATTCTCTCTCTTCCTTTCTTTCTCATCTTCTTCTAAGACTCCCCTGGTCCATAAGCTGGACCACTTGATGTGGACCCACAGGCTCTGTCCACTTTTCCTCAATTTTTCTTCTGTTCCTCGACTTGATAATTTCCATTGTCCTGTCTTCAGGCTCAGTGATTCTTACTTCTGCCTGCTCAAATCTGCCTTTGCATCTCTCCAGTGAATTTTTCAGGTTATTGTAATTTTCAGCTCAAGAATTATTTTTTAAAGTTTTCTCTCTCTTGATATTTTTATTTCATTCACCAGTTGTTTTCCTGACTTTCTTCACTTTTCCTTTAGTTCTTTGAGCATCTTTAAGACAGTTATTTTAAGGTCTTTGTCTAGTATATCTTGGCTTTTCCAAGGTCAGTTTCTGCTGATTTTTTTCCCTTTGAATGGCTCATACTTTATTGTTTCTTTGTATTCCTTTTTTTTTTTTTTGTAGTTGAATATTGGATATTTGAATGTAATAATGGGGAAACTCTGAAAATCAGATTCTCCCCTTACCTCAAGGATTGCTGTTTTATTTATTTATTTAGTTTTTAATTGTAAGCTGTCTCTGTGCTGAGGATCAGCCTGAGATGTAAACTTAAAGGTCTTCTTAGGTCTTTTCTGAGCCTCTGGCTTACACAGTTACTTTCTAAATTTTCTCATATATACAGTTGTTTTTGAATGTCTTAGTCTTTAATGTCTGGCTCCCAAAAAGGGAAAAAAAGCAAAAAATGAAGTGTGTGGGGGAGAGTGCCAGCCTTTTATTATATATATGATTATATATATATATGCCGTGCTGCATGGCTTGTAGGATCTCATTTCCCCAGGCAGGGATTGAACCCAGGCTATGGCAGTGAAAGCTCAGAATCCTAACCAACAGGCCACCAGAGAATTCCTTGGTGGAATTCGCCTTTTAAATTCTCCCAGAAACCTGTTCAGTCAGAAAGGGAGAGGCTTGCAATAATGGGAGGAGGTGCAGTAACAGCCTGTTTGCCTCTTGGTCTGCGCTTCTGTGATCAGAAACAGCAATCAGATCACTGGTCCCTGATATCTGGAGGATAGGGTCCTTTTTGCTCACACTGGCTCCTGGAAGCTGTAGGCACAGCTACTTACCTACCAGGTGGTTAGGGTAGGAGATTGGTAATTGCTACTGTGCTAAGAACTGAAATTGACTGAATTAACTGCAATTTATTATCCAAGTCTTCCCCTGGAAGTTGCAAGCCTTCCATAAACTCCAGAGTTCAAAATAGTTACATCAGACAGATTCTGCTGGTGCAGTTGTTATTTATGTGGGCAGATAGATTCCTGGTCTTTCCTATTCTGCCATCTTCCCAGATTCCTCACTGTGTATACAGTTTTATAGGCTGTGGATACCTCTAGGAATTTTCTGTGAATCTAAGAACAATGTCAGAAAATAGAGTTCAGAAAAGATATGAAGACATCATTGTTGACCTTCAGGGTTTCTGGCATCTCATTCTCTGTCCCTGCTGTGTATCACCTCTCTAGGGTTACCTCCTCCTTAGCTTTTAAGTACTTAGTACCAGCTTGCTCATTATCTCCTTCCCTAATAACCTTAGAAAGGGTTTGATGTTAGTCATTTACATAAATTCTTACTTTTCTTTGCTTCTTTTCAAACTTGATGATCTCTCTTCAACTTTAAGCAACAACTATCCTGATATCTAACTCTTCGTGCCAGTCAAAATAAAAGTAATCTGATTCCAACTATATGTGCTTTATTGTAAATAATAATTGACTTATTATTCTTTAGGGTAAAGATTTTCAGCCATGGTGCTGCTTCAGTGAGACTTTTGGATTTTTAGCCTTTTGTTTATAAATGTGAGATGAAAGGTTTTGTCCCCAGTTTAGTTTGGATTGCACCAAAAGCAGACCCTCAGATCAAAATTTGGGTGTAAGTAGTTTCCTCAGGAAATGAATCAGAGGAGAATAGTAAGAGAATGAGGAATGAGACAGGGAAGGGAGAAGAGCCAGAAAAGTGTGTGTTTAAGAGCAAGTTACTCCCTTTTCTGAAGAGACTTTTTTTTTAAATTTTAAATGTATTTATTTTTTAATTGAAGATAATTGTTTTACAGAATTGTGTTGGCTTCTGCCAAACATCAGCATGAATCAGCCATGGGTATACCTATGTCCCTTCCCTCTTTGAACCTCCCTCTCATCTCCCTCCCCATCCTACCCCTCTAGGTTGTTACCAAGCCCCAGCCTGGTGAGTTCCCTGATTTATACAGCAAATTCCCATTGGCTATCTCTTTTCCATATGGTAATGTAAGTTTCCCTGTTACTCTTTCCATCCATCCCATCCTCTCCTTCCTCCCCACAACCCCTGTGTCCATAAGTCTGTTCTCTATGTCTGTGTCTCCACTGAAAAGCAAATTACTCTTCAACTGTGGGCTAGTGCCCACTGCTGGGCACCCTCTGAGACACATCCTAGAACACATTGCAACAATGTCCCACCAAGTGACAAGCAGCTGAGGTACTGATCTTCCAACTCACATCCCTTATTAGGGGGGCAGCTCTGCAGATACTGCTTTCTTGTGCAGAGTCACACTACTGTGACCAGAGAAAGCCCTTAGGGAGGGAGACACAGGTGTTGGAGTTTGAAGCATTCAGTATGTATGGTAGTTGTCCATTGAAGATAATTGTGAGTTCAGTGTGGGCCAAGGGGATATGGGTGGGATACCCATAAGGTCTGCTGCTGTCCGTGACTTTCAGGTACCAAATATCTAAATTAATTGTATGAAAGATCATAGTTACGGCTCCGCACATGTCTGTGGAATGCTGAGTTGTATGAATACAGATAGCTTAGGTTGGGCATCTGGGCAAGAATGAGGATCCTAAGAACTGGTCTTACTCCTTGACACCTTCTGCTCTGTTGTGGTCTTTTTCTGTTGTGCCAAGGCTGGGGTTCAATTATTGCTTATGGACTAGCTCTGTGTTTTCAGAGCATTTTCCTTCAGTCTCTCTAAATTTTGGCTTCCTTAACCATAGAATTAATTAGAGACGCAAACATCGGGTTCATAGAGATGTTTAGGAGATAATCTACATGAAAGCATTTTCTGGTGTGCTCAAAATGCATTTTCCCCCTTCCTTATAGCCCTCTCCCTTCCTATCTTTAGCTCCTTCCCCTTTCCTAGACTCTCAAGCACATATTTTATTTTCTGGCAAAGCTGACATTATTTTAGCTGGTTTTAATGGTAGTTTCATACCCCAAGCCCTCTTTTCTGCTGTCCTTGATTATTTCTGGCAATGAATGTTTTGAAGTAGAGTGTGTATTTGGAGCACAGGCTTACCATTAATAGAGGTGTTCCAACACAGAATCACATGGACCCGTCACATCAAGAGGGAAGCCTGAGCTCCTGAGCTCTGAGCTCATGTCCCTCAGAGGTAGGGGGAGAAGCCAGCTACCATGATGTTTTTGCTGGTGATGGAGCCAGCCTCTGGAGAGCACAGGAAGGACACTGGTTCTGCACAGTCCCCAGGCCACCCAACTCTGCATGAAAAGATGAGGTGGGGCTGAGAGTGATGATACCTCCCCACGAGCCCTGGGCTCCTCTGGATGCTGTGAAGTTGACCCCCGTGGGGATGAGTGGAGGGCTGCAAATGGAGACATGACTCTGCAGGGACTTCTACTCATCTCAGGGCTGGTGAGTCATCAGATCTCAGAAAGAGGAATGGGTAACAGCCTGCAGAGAGATGGTATATGATCTTTTGTCCATCATGAAGTTTCTGGGGTCATGTTAATCCAAATCTACAAAGGACACTGCTTCACTCACAGCCTGCCTCTGTATTTCATGGAGTTCCTTTATGTGGGGCAGAAGGCTGAGTCCTCAAATAGCTAAAGGAGAAGTTAAAAGTTCACCACTGCTTATACAGATGGAGTCACATGGGCTCCACATCATACAGGCCTGTGTCTTTGTGAAAGGGCTGATGAGGGACACTCTGAGCTGGTCCTTCACAAAGTACTAAAGTCCTGATTCTACTGTTGATCCCAAAGGCTGTGGATGAGAGCCTCAGAAGAGAGTCCACAGGTCTAGGTCTGAGAGTCCAGGTCCCTGTGGGACATGGCCTGGGCAGGGGAAGGCACTCTAGCGCTCAGAGAGGGAGGAGCAGGAGCTGTTCTTGGTTCTCACCACTTGGCTGAAAACTCCTGGCACCAGATTTTTCACCCAGATGTTTGGTGCCAGTTCTTGGTGTATCCCAGTAGAGTTGTTTTACCGACATTGTAGGCCCTTTGTTTTTGTGAACAGAAGAGAAAGCAGATGACATACATGGTAACTAGGAGAAGAATTTCAATTGAATTTCTAGGCTGTCTCTAGAAATATATCCCTCCAGCAGCAATTGTAGAGACCATTGATAATGTCATTAAAACATAATAATAAAAGGCTGCCATATGTGTCCTTTCTGAGAAGGAAGATCTGAGACACTCACCCAAATTTTATGGAGATGTGCCCCACCCAGCAATGGCCTGCCCTGGGATCTTCCTGGCCCTCTCCACTTCCCTTGGCAAATGGAGTGTGTCCTGCCTCTGAGTCTAAAGCCATAGAACTTCATACTTACAGCTTCTGGGTGTACACCCCAATGGAGGAAACCAGAACCACAGAGCTTCCCCTGGAAAGAGAAAGAAGGGAGCCACATATGAACGGGGCAAGTACAGACAGCTGGGGCATGAACAGAAGTGGAGACTGAGGACAGTGAAGGAGAGCAAGAGGAGCTTAGGTCAGGATTAGAGCCCTCTCCTGCCTTTCTCCAGCCTGTGTCTTCTAAGAGCATCCTGAGGCCCAGGGCCACCTTTCAGTTCATGCTGCCCTCGAATGCTCGATATCCACTAAGGAGTACGTGTGTGGACACTTTTGTGAAATATAGCTAAAGTTTACCTTTATTCTAGACTATAAGCACAAGCTGGAATCAAGATTGCCGGGAGAAATATCAATAACCTCAGAGATGCAGATGACACCACCCTTATGGCAGAAAGCGAAGAACTGAAGAGTCTCTTGATGAAAGTGAAAGAGGAGAGTGAAAAAGCTGGCTTAAAGCTCAACATTCAGAAAACGAAGATCATGGCATCTGGTCCCATCACTTCTTGGCAAATAGATGGGGAAACAATGGAAAGAGTGAGAGACTTTACTTTTTTGGGCTCCAAAATCACTGCAGATGGTGACTGCAGCCATGAAATTAAGAGACACTTTCTCCTTGGAAGAAAAGCTGTGACCAACCTAGACAGCATATTAAAAAGCAGAGACATTACTTTACCAGCAAAGGTCCATCTAGTTAAAGCTATGGTTTTTCTAGTAGTCATGTATGGATGTGAAAGTTGGACTGTGAAGAAAGCTGAGCACTGAAGAATTGATGCTTTTGAACTGTGGTATTGGAGAAGGCCCATGAGAATCCCTTGGACTGCAAAGAGATCAAACCAGTCCATCCTAAAGGAAATCAGTCCTGAATATTCATTGGAAGGACTGATGCTGAAGCTGAAACTCCAATACTTTGGCCTCCTGTTGTGTAGAACCAACTCATTGGAAAAGACCCTGATGCTGGGAAAGATTGAAGGTGGGAGGAGAAAGGGACGACAGAGAATGAGATGGTTGGATGGCATCACTGATGTAATGGACATGAGTTTGAGCAAGCTCTGGGAGTTGGTGATGGACAGGGAAGCCTGGCGTGCTGTAGTTCATGGGGTCACAAAGAGTCAGACACGACTGAGCGACTGAACTGAACTGAAGTGAATATCTTTTTAGGCTTGAGGATGTTCTCTACCAGTCATGTTTAGGAGTAATATTAAAAGCTCTTCCCAGTGGATCTTTTGGAATCTCAGTCCCAGAAGTTCCACGTTCCCAAGGTTATAGTTTTTGGGGGTTTTTTTTTTGACATTAAATTCTTTTTGTTTTAGCAGCACATTGGTACCTTAGTTCCCCAACCAAGGATCCAACCCACACCTCCTACACTGGAAGGCAGAATCTTAGCCTCTGGGCCCCTGAGGATATTCCCTCAAGTTATAGTTTTAAGATAATCACTTTCCTTCAGAGTGGCCATCAACTGTCTGGGCCCTTGCCCTTCCTCGTGTGGGACATGGTGCCCTTCACGCTCAGGCCCTCCCCCTGCAGCGCTGCTGCCGCCGGGTCCACGTTCCATTGCTTCTTGCTGCTGACCACCACATGGGCCCCATCCATCCCGGGACAGATGCCTGGTGATGGCGAAGCGGATGCTGGGAGCAGAATTGGAGAGAATGACAAATCAACTTGGGGCTGAGCCCCTCTCTTCAGGCTATTCTTCTCTGAGATCTTGTCCCCTGCCCCTGTCATTTGGATTCCTCCACAGTCCAGAGCTGATAAGCCCTCTCTCTCTCCCTAGGGATGGTGAGAGGACTAGGAGTGATGAGGTGAGTCAGGGCATGAAGCCAATAGCTCAGGGTCACTCACCACCCCAGGGAGAAGGGCTCTTACCCACTGTGGACCGTGTGACCACAGTAACCTGATTGATTAACCTGATCGACCAATGTC
This sequence comes from Redunca redunca, assembly GCA_006410935.1. Taxonomy (NCBI): domain Eukaryota; kingdom Metazoa; phylum Chordata; class Mammalia; order Artiodactyla; family Bovidae; genus Redunca; species Redunca redunca. The sequence continues at coordinate 246,464 of SJYQ01004657.1, forward strand.
CTTCTGCTCTTGGCTCCGCTGCTGGTGCTCCTCCAGGAGAGAGACTGCAAGGGATATCAGGCCTAGACTGCTGTCTTAAAACGTGCTGGCCTCTCTCGGGTCACCCTCTTGATGAACTTGGACTGGGGTGGTCTCTGATAGAGATTATGTCAGATCTGATAGGTAGCTTCCCACTTTCCTCCAGGCCAGCTGATGTCAACGACCTCTTTTTGCACCTGCCTCACACGTTTCTCTGCCAGAACACGCCTGAAGAGCATTCTGTTCTTTAAGACCCTGCCCTGCTCCCCTAGCCCCTGGCTCTGAGGTTGGAGCACCACTGGCACTATCTGTGTTTTCTCAGCAACTAACAATTATTTTGCATTCTTAAATTGCCTATTCCTATTGTTAGTGCTTAAAACATTCTCTGTCTCATAGTTTTCAAACTGTGTTTGGTCTATGAAGACTCTTTAAGAGCTAGGAAAACAGAAGTGAGGTGGGGCTGCAACTGTGTTGCTCTGTCCCTGAGCTTCATTAAGCAGGGCTGCGAGTTGCTTGTTACTTGTGGTGGTGACTGTGCCTCCCTTCTCTCTGCCATGTCTTGCCTGGGGGTCTGCTTGGGGACAGCATCATCTCCCATAGAACCCAAGCTATAAGGATCAGGCGAGTCCTGAGGCTGGAATGTTGGGTAAACCAGTCTACCTCACCCTGACAGGCATGGTCCTGAGCTCAGGAGATGCCACAGAGAACAAGAGAGACTCAGGTCCGGCCCTCAAGGAGGTCACCTTCTAGTGGGGAGGCAGATGGTGAACAAAGAAATACACACCGTGTTGCAGAGAGGTAAGCATTGGGAGGTCAAGCCAGGAAAGTCTAGGGCAGAAGGCGCTGGCTTGCTGCTTTCTGAGGGTATCAGAGAAGGCTTTTGAGGAGGTGCCTTCTTTTTCTAAAATATCATTTATTTATTTTTGGATGTGCTGGGTCGTCATTGCTTTATGGGCTTTTGGTTTCAGCAAGTGGCGGCTGCTCTTCCCTGTGGTGCACCGGCTTCTGACAGTGGTGGCTCGTCTTGTTGCAGAGCACCAGCCTAGTTGCTCCGCAGTATACGGGATCTTCCCAGATCAGGGATCAAACCTGTGTCTCCTACACTGGCAGGTGGATTCTTACCCACTGCGCCACCAGGGAGGTCCAGGTGATTCTGAGTGCAGACCCAAATGACACGTGTGGGAGAGCAAGCCTGTGAGCACTGATACTTGAACCTGGTTGGCGTGAAGTCCAGCATTCTCTTGTCTACATCACTCTCACACGTGCAAAGGTAATCACAGTGCCAGAGAAAGCGGTGGTCCCCACACTCTTGCCCATGAACTCTGGAAAGAATTCTGAAAAACTAGTTCAGTGCTCATTCATTCTTGAGTTAACATCTACATTTAAATCACTATAAAGGAAATAATTTATGGTGTAACTTAAATGTTCATTTTGAAATAAAACTGTTATATCACTCTCTTACATGTATACAGTGGGACCTAAATACCTAATCATGTGAAGCCTGTCATTATTGGGTTTAAAGAATTATGAATATCCAGTCCCTAGCTTCATGGGGGTAGTTGGGCATGGACTGTGGTCCGAGTGTCTCCTCCTGGAGCTGATAGCTGTGGTGGCAGCTCCTAATCCCTCCGCTGCTTCAAGTGGTCTAAGTAGCAACTCCCTTGGCAAGCTTGTCCATGCCTTCCTGATGCTGGCATCTTCTTTCTTTGAATTTTTTTAGGGGAGGGGAGAAGGATAAATTCGGAGTTTTGGATTAAAGTATATACACCACTATACATAAAATGCAGTCATGAAATTAGAAGATGTTTGCACCTTGGAAGGAAAGCTATGCCAAACCTAGACAGTGTATTAAAAAGCAGAGACATCACTTTGCTGACAAAATTCTGTATAGTCAAACTATGGTTTTTCCAGTAGTCATGTATGGATGTGAGAGTTGGACCATAAAGGGTGCTGAAGTGCCAAGTGCCAAAGAATTGATGCTTTTGAACTGTAGTGCTGGAGGACTCTTGAGAGTGCTTTCAACTGCAAAAATATCAAACCAATTAATCCTAAAGGAAATCAACCCTGAATATTCATTCAAAGGACTGATGCTGAAGTTGAAGCTCCAATACTTTGGCCACCTGATGGGAAAAGACAATCATTGGAAAAGACCCTGACACTGGGAAAGATTGAGGGCAAGAGGAGAAGGGGGCGACAGGGGATGAGATGGTTGGATGGCATCATCAGCACAATGGACAAGAATGTGAGCAAGCTCTGGGGACAGGGAAGCCTGGCCTGCTGCAGTCCATAGGGTTGCAAAGAGCTGAACATGACTTAGCTACTGAATAACAACAAATACATAAAACAGATAATCACCAAGGACCTACTGTATAGCATAGGGAAATATAATCAACATCTTGTAATGACCTATGATGGAAGAGAATGTAAAAATAGAATATATAATATATGTAAATAAGCATATATAGCTGTATCACTGTTTACTGCATACCTGACATCTATACAATATTGTAAATCTACTATATTTCCATAAAAATTAAAAAAATAAAATTTTTATTGTTATAAAACATACACAACATAACCTTTACCACTGTAACCATTTTTAAGTGTACACTTCTTTGGCATTAAGTCCATTTACATTTTTGTGTAACCATCACCACCATCGAACTTTTTCATCTTCCCCGACTGACACTCTGTGCTCATTAGACAACTCCCCACCCTGCCTTTTTCCCTCCACATCTTTTTTCTTTTAAAAAGAAAGCAAAAAGAACTTGTAAGGTGTCAGACTCCTGTCCCATGATAAATTTTTTATCACAAGTTACATAGAAGGGATTTCCCAGAACTGATGTGCAACAACTCTGCCGGCATTCAGTCAGCCCACAGAAGCGCCAGGTGCCCCATCTCCCAGCTCCCTCTTTCCTTCTCCCTCATTAACATCCTCCCTAAGGTGATGCTGAAACCACAGATTCTTTTTTGAACTTCGTAGAAATTAGGTTGGCTCCCCTGATGGCTCAGTGGTAAAGAACCCGCCTGCCAAGGCAGGAGATACAAGAGACCTGGGTTTGATTCCTGGGTGGGGAAGATTCCCTGGAGGAGGAAAAGGCAACCCACTCCAGTATTCTTGCCTGGATGATCTTGTAGACAGAGGAACCTGGCGGGCTACAGTCCATGGGGTTGCAAAGAGTCGGGAATGACTGAAGAGATGGAGCACGCACATACACGAGCATAGGTTCTTCTGTTTCAGCACAGAAAAAATTCAGGGAGAGGCAGTGACGAAAGGAAAGAGTTTATCAATATAGGACGCTTGTGAGAGATGCAGGTTGCCAGGCAAGGGAGTGCTGCAGTGAGAACTTACTGGGTTATGTTTTTAAAATCAAAGGAAATGGGATTCCCTCATAGCTCAGTTGGTGAAGAATCTGCCTGCAATGCAGGAGACCTGGGTTCAATTCTTGGGTCAGGAAGATCCCCTGGAGAAGAAAGTGGCAACACACTCCAGTATGTGTCTGGGGAATTCCCATGGACAGAGGACCCTAGTGGGCTACAATCCTGGGGGTCACAAGAGTCAGACACAATTTAGCAACTAAACTACTGCCAATCAAAGGAAAAGTGGGGAGAGGAAGAAGACCTTCTTTCTCATTCTTGAATAGATGTCAAATTTCCATCATCAGCTCCTCCTTCATGTCAAGTGGGGGAGTTTTCTTGTCCCTCATGGTCAAGCCAGGACTGTCATGGTGTTATTCAGTTTAGCAGAAGGGTGGTAATATATGCTAAGATACGGCAAATCATCTCAGGTTTCAGTATATGGTCACCTTATCCTTATAGTTTTGTTTTTAATGCTCTAGAAGAACATGTCCTAGGAATCATTAACGTACATCACCGGGCAGGATGCGGATCTCATTCTCCCATTATTTTATGGTTGGGGGGCATATCTCATGCTTCTCTTGCATGGTTTTGTTGTTAAGCAAGCCTATTTTCTTCTTCTTCTTTTTTTTTGATAGTCTTTTTAAAATACATGTGTGTGCTTAGTTGCTCAGTAGTATCTGACTCTTTGTGACCCCATGGACTATAGCCCACCAGGCTCCCTTGTCCGTAGGTTCTTCAGGCAAGAATACTGGAGTGGGTTTCCATTTCCTCCTCCCGGGGGTCTTTACTGTTTATTAATTGTTTGGCTGTGCCGGGTCTTTGTTTCTTTTTGACGGCCTTCTCTAGTTGTAGCAAGCAGGGACTGCTCTCTAGTTGTGGTGGCTTCTCTTGTTGCAGAGCACAGGCGATAACATTGACATCTTGCCCTGAGACTAATTCTAGGACATTTTTCAACCAGAGAGAATCCTTATCTAATATACATCCAAATACTGAAAGCACAGGATGTTAAGAACATGGTTCATGCCATCAATTCCAAACATCCTTGCAGTAGAAGACAAACGTTCGCAACCTCCGTGCAGGAGCCTGAGCAATAGGAGATTGACAAAGACTTCTTAATCACATTCATTTGCAATGCCAGTAAGTTTTGATTCATCAATGGTGAAGGTTCAAATTCATCTTTGGGGAGCAGGGCCCTTGCTTTATTGACTCTGAAAATATTTCAAGGGCCCTTTGGTTATGCCAAATCAAACCAAGATACTACTGTGGAGTGGATAGGAAAGGAACAAACTACTGTGGAAATAAGGCAACCATTTGTTTCCGTTGTGCATAGATTTGGCATCTCTGTAAATCATTATACTTGGTGGAAAGCTGGCCTTAAAAAGCTGGCCTTAAACTTAGATTTTCTTTGTTTCACTGGAAATATGTTCCCAGGTACAGAAATGGCCAATGGCCCATCTCTAGCCCCTGCAACTTTGCTGCAATTTGGGGGTGGGGCGGGAGGGGGGCAAAAAGAGCCCTGGTTAACGGGTAATCTCCTATGGATGATCATAATCTGGGCAGTCTAGGAGCCGATGCAACTAGTTACCTGTTACACATTTTCTTTTCTGCAGTGTGACTTGGTCCTATTATTATATAAGGCTGAAGCAAAATTTTGTGAAATGCTATGCCTGGGAAATATAGGAATATATCTGTGTCCAGACTTGAAAGAAAGTGGTTTGAGGGGAAATTTTTCTGCATGTGTGGAGAACTAGTGATGAGATGAAAAGACTGTCCTGCGGTAGAAATAAGTAGCTGTCATGACTAAGGCAAGGGGGCAGGAGAGGCAGGGACAGTTTGGATGGAATTGTTGCTTCTTTAAGCAGCAAGTTTATCTTGGGGATAAACAGAAACATCAAGAAATCTTGGTAAACAAATGGGGTTCTCTATGAGTAAGCAGGATAGGGATTCAGGGAGACTCATCCTAAGGGAAGTGTGATCCCTGGGTTACATTAAAAAATAATTGCTTGATTACCCAATAGTGGGCCATACACTGGTAGTTTATAGACACCCAAATTTGTCAAGAGAGATAGTTTTGTATTGGGGCACAGCAGGTGTCAAGTCAATATAACTGCTAAAGGGAGACGTGAGAAAGGTTTCCTTACCTCCCCTCCTTTCCTGGCCTCCAAAATGTGATGGGTGCACTAAGGAAAATGCTATGCACTCAGATAACAAAGGGTTAAACTGTCTCCTGGTGTTGCTACCACCCAGTGTGTAACCTTGACTATGTTCTATGACTTCCTACTCATCAGTTTCCTCATCTGCGAAATGAAGTGAAAGGTCATGACTAATATCCTTGTTTTGTCCCATTTCCCTCAGTCTATGATGCTGACTGTAAGTGGGAAAAAAAAAAAAGGTAGTCTTTGCCTCTTGGATGGGGAGAAGCCTGGCCCCCAGGGAGACTCCAGGGCAGAGATTTCAAACTCTTAACATTTTACAGAGTTCAGGCAGTTAATCTAAATAATAAAATGGCTGGATCTTTCTGGAACTCACAGAGTGACTATTGTTATTTATGACTAAGCTGGGCTTGTATTTTCTTTCTTCAAGGCTTATAAAGTAGTTAATAAGCCAGCAAACTCTCAGTCCTTACAATCATCACTGCCCTCATATTGCTCAAGCGCCTTAGCAACCTTGTATCCCAACGCTTGACTACCCTGCACTGCACCTCCGTCTCAGGAATCTCGGGGTGCGATGGCACGACAGGGGTCATACCTGCTCCATGACGTCAGGCAAGGAAGCTTCCTGACTTGCATTTGAGCCCAGAGTGATTCAGATTCAGGATCCTACTCTAGGCTCTCCTTTCGATTATTTCTGGTACCAACTCTTCTAGCCTCCCCAGCTCCAATTCCCCCCAAAAGTAAAAGCCCAACACAGGGTTGCATGTAGGCAGTTTTTGGAGGATACTCTCAGGAGAAGGAAGGAGGTAGTGGGGAAAGTAAACCAGAGAGGAAGGGAAAGCCAACGCACAGATGTGTTTTCCAGTTTTCCACCACTGTTGGAGACTGGGACTCAAGCCACTGGCATCCTCTGAGAAGCCCTATAGAGTGCACCTTGGATTCTCCACTCAAAGGTCGGGAGGGGGATCAGTTGTCCACCAACTCCCTCCCCCATTGGTCAGGGGTTGTCCAGGTTTGTTAACTCCCTTACATTTTCAGACCACCCATGAGTCCCATGGCCCTGCATTAGAAACACACTGGGAAGAGGGCAAGATAGACACAGCGCACTGAGGAAGTTTACATCCGTGTGAAGTTTATTGCTGCAGCAATGGAAAGAGTAGAAGGGGAGCTAAATATGACAGCCTGGATGGGAGGGGACTTTGGGGGAGAATAGATACATGTATGCTGCTGTTGCTAAGTCGCTTCAGTTGTGTCTGACTCTGTGCAACCCCATAGATGGCCTCCTACCAGGTTCCTCTGTCCCTGGGATTCTCCAGGCAAGAACACTGGAGTGGGTTGCCATTTCCTTCTCCAATGCATGAAAGTGAAAAGTGAAAGTGAAGTCGCTCAGTCGTGTCCGACTCTTTGCGACCCCATGGACTGTAGCCCACCAGGCTCCTCCGTCCATGGGATTTTCCAGGCAAGAGTACTGGAGTGGGGTGCCATTGTATACATGTGGCTAAATCCCTTTGCTGTTCACCTGAAACTATCACAAATATTGTTTATTAAATACACCCCAATACAAAATAAGAAGTTTTTAAAAAGTGGGGGAGGGAGCTGAGAAAAAGTGTCCAATTCACTAGCCTTTGTGGTTGTCTTATTTAGACTTCTTTTGTGCACTAAAAAATTGAATGCATATTATTTTAAAATATCTGTTTTAAAAGTAATAAATTCTTTAATATTCTCCTGTTTCTGAAAGCTGATTTGAAGTTCTTGAGAACTACTGAAGCGATTTTAGACACTGGCCAAGACTCTTAAGTCATCACAACTAAACTCCCAAACTGCACAAACCCTCTCTTTTGGATGATGCCCAGTTTAAAAAAAATATATAGTGAAGACAAAGAGAAGTAAGTCTGTGTTGCTCTTTCTCCCATATTCTATGACCACAAGGATTCTAGAAAAGAAGCCTGACTTTGTTAGACCTGAGGCTTCCCCCGCAGTGGATAACGAAGTAGGAAGTATAGGAGATCTCACTCTCCATGGATGTGAGTGAGAGGAGAGAGGAAGAAGCTAACAGAGAAGGTTCTTGCTCTTTCAGTCCCTGCCAGGTTCTTGCGAGGTGTTGTGATTCTCCGAAGCCTCTCCCAGACGCTGTGCATGACTGAGCAGCTGGTGTGTTTCTGGTGAGGCTGTGGACAGCTCTGTGGCAGGCCTCTTTGAACCTGCTTGCCCTCCTTCCTCCACTCACTGCCCTTTGTCCTTTAGTTTTGAAGTCTGGACCCACAATAAAGTGTTACAGCCTCTAAACTTTGCCTTGAATTCTGATTTCTAAAGAAGCCACTGAGACACAGCACTCTAATTGGTGATGGAGTGGGGTTGGACCCTTAACAATATATAGTTGCAGCTTTCAGGTTCTGTATTGCTCAGTTCTGTCCTGTGAGTTTCAGCTCCCCAGAAGAGGCAGGGACCAGATGGTCAGTGCTTCTGCACCCCCAAAAGCCAGGCCAGCTCCAGGAGGAGCTCAGCCCAGCCAGGCTCAGTCTAGCTCAGGCCACAGAGCTTTGCCTTCCTTCATTGGAAACAAGGACTAGCCAGGATCTTCTCTGTTGGGTGTATTCATGGACAGCATCACAGGCATAGCCTTCTAGGAAGATTCAAAGGAAAGTAGAAGGCCAAGGTAACTCACCACATTCTGTCTCTGCCATGGGGAAGGCACAGCCAGCCCAGAGGGTACAGCAGGGGGAGGGGAAGGAGTGAGTTGCTTCCTTCTAAACGAGAATGCCAACTCTGGTTGACCACAGTGCCCTCGTGTCACCTGGATTCTTCACAGCCAGGGGATTAGCATTTGTTAGCTGGTGGATTTGGATGTAGCAGTACCAAAAAGAATTTTAAGGGTATGGGGCCAGGACTCTAGATATAAATTGTCTCTTCTTGCTTTTGGTTCAGCCTGGCCCTGACTGATTTCTCCTCCAATCTGATTTGGAAACAGCTTCAGGTAAAATAATTGAAACAATTTTAGCCTTTCCCATCAGTTTGATTCAATTCCACTCAACAAATATTTATCAAGTGACAACTCTTTGATGATCAAGTTACCACACTCAGTATCCCAGAGCTAGAACATGGGCTGTGCATTTGTTAACAGTAATTGTTGATATGACGGAACTGAGGGAAGATCCTGGTGGAGAGGAGATGGGTCTGCAGGGGCTCCCTGAGGGCATGAAAGGTCTGGAGGAACAACAGTGCCTCTGGAAGGGCTGGGGCGATTTTGTTGTGTGTCCCTTGCAAGAGAATACACAGAATCCTGGTCCCAGGGCCATTTGGTTTCCTCTCCTGGCTGTCCTGCAGACAGCTTAAACTCAGTGTGTCCAACTGAAATCACCTTCCTCTATTTTTAAAAAATTTTTATGGATTTTAGTTTTGTCTCTGGTATATGTCCAGGAGTAGAATTGCTGGATCATATAGTAGTTCTTTTTTTTTTTTTTTTAAAGAAGCTCCATACCGTTTTCCATAGTTGATTTACAATGTTGTATTAATTTCTTCTGTACAGCAAATTGACTCAGTTATACATGTATGTTCTTTCCCACTCTGATTTATCACAGGATATTGATTATAGTTCCCTATGTTATGCAGTAAGACCTTGTCGTTTATCCATCCTCTATATGATAGTTTACCCTGCTAATCCCAAACTCCCACTCCTTCCCTCTCCTGTCCTCTTTCTTGCTTGGCAACCACAGTCTGTTCTCTGTATCTGTGAGTCTGTCTTTGTTTTGTAGATATATTGATTTGTATCATCTTTTAGATTCCACATGTAAGTGATATCATATGGTATTTGTCTTTCTCTTCCTGACTTACTTCACTTAGTATGATCATCTCTAAGTTTATTCATGTTGCTGCAAAGGGCATTATTTCATTCTTTTTGATGGCTGAGTAATATTCCATTATATATATTATATATATATTTACTATATTATATATATAAGGCTCTCCAGGTGGTGCAGTGGTAAAGAATCTCCCTGCCAATGCAGGAAATGTGAGTTTGATCCCTGGGTCAGGAAGATCCCCTGGAGGAAGAAATTCAATCCACTCCAGTATTCCTGCTTGGGAAATCTCATGGATAGAGGAGCCTGGTGGGCTACAGTCCAGGGAGTCACACATGACTTTAGTGACTGAACACATGAATATATGTATATATATAGTTTATCCATTCATCTGATGGACATTTGTTTCCATGTGTTGGCTATGGTAAATAGTGATGCTATGAACATAGAAGTGCATGTATCCTTTTGAGTTCTGGTTTTGTCTGGGTATATGTCCAAGAGTAGGATTGCTGGATCATGTGGTAGTTCTATTTTTAGTTTTTTAAGGAAGCTCCATACAGTTTTTCATAGTGGCTGCACCAATTTACATTCCCACCAACAGTGTAAGAGGGCTCCCTTTTCACTCCTTCCTCCTCGAAACCTCCTTTCCCTCCTGTACTTATGATACTGTCACCTCTCCTGTTAGACGTCTGAGAGTGGAACAAAATGCCCCCCTCCTACTGTGCATACTTGTCTCATGCAGTGAATGGTCATTTTTGCACAGTGCACATTTTTTTTTGCCCTGTCCTCAGGAAGCAACAGTTAGAACTGGACATGGAACAACAGACTGGTTCCAAATAGGAAAAGGAGTATGTCAAAGCTGTATATTGTCACCCTGCTTATTCACCTTATATGCAGAGTACATCATGAGAAATGCTAGGCTGGAAGAAGCACAGGCTGAAATCAAGATTGCCGGGAGAAATATCAATCACCTCAGATATGCAGGTGACACCACCCTTATGGCAGAAAGTGAAGAGGAACTAAAAAGCCTCTTGATAAAAGTGAAAGAGGAGAGTGAAGAAGTTGGCTTAAAGCTCAACATTCAGAAAATGAAGATCATGGCATCCGGTCCCATCACTTCATGGGAAATAGATGGGGAAACAGTGGAAACAGTGGCTGACTTTATTTTTGTGAGCTCCAAAATCACTGCAGATGGTGACTGCAGCCATGAAATTAAAAGACGCTTACTTCTTGGAAGGAAAGTTATGACCAACCTAGACAGCATATTCAAAAGCAGAAACATTACTTTGCCAACAAAGGTCCGTCTAGTCAAGGCTATGGTTTTTCCAATAGTCATGTATGGGTTGAGAGTTGGACTATAAAGAAAGCTGAGTGCCAAAGAATTGATGCTTTTGAACTGTGGTGTTGGAGAAAACTCTTGAGAGTCCCTTGGACTGCAAGGAGATCAGTCCTGGGTGTTCTTTGGAAGGAATGATGCTAAAGCTGAAACTCCAGTACTTTGGCCACCTCATGCGAAGAGTTGACTCATTGGAAAAGACTCTGATGCTTGGAGGGATTGGGGGCAGGAGGAGAAGGGGCCGACAGAGGATGAGATGGCTGGATGGCATCACCGACTCTATGGACATGAGTTTGAGTGAAGTCCGGGAGTTGGTGATGGACAGGGAGGCCTGGCATGCTGCAATTCATGGGGTCGCAGGGAGTCAGACACGGCTGAGCGACTGAACTGAACTGAACTGAGGGGCCATATGTTCAGACCGTACCCTTCTGGTGTGATTAAAAGCATGTGGCCTTGAGTATTCATGTCAGTTATCAGGGAGGCTCTGGACCCTACAAAGGGATGCCCCAGGGAGGACTTAGACAGAGTAGGAGGAAACTTTTTCCTCTTCTTGGGCCTTACTCTCTTGGGCTTGGGCTTTGAAGAGTCTCGTTATGCTTGAGGGCACTGCTAGACTGAGCCTGTGTCTCCTGGGAGATACATGTGTCAGATCCATATCTGAGACTTCCAGGCAGCCTGACATTTGAGAAAGAAAGGAAAGATGGCTGAATTATTAAGCCACTATATCTGCCCAGGCTTCATTTGCCTTAGGGATTCTACCAGGACTGTCCATGAGGTTCTGTGCTAATACAGGAGGAGTGACAGGCTTGGATGGCATCTGTGTGCCTTCCACCCTTGATGAGGGTGTTTGGCTTAATTTGCTCGTACCAGATCATCTTTGTCAATTCGATGTCAGCCACACCACTTTCTCCATTGTCTGCGCTGCAGGGAAGTCTGGAGCTCCAGTTCCCAGTACCACATTTCTGCGTTGGGTTAGAGACTGCCAATTAAAGGTGCTCACAGGACATTTGGAAGGCAGAAAAATTAGTGTCTCTGCTGGCAGTTGTGAGCAGACGCTTTGGACGTATGATAGACATATGAGTTGCTCCGGCTGCCGGCCCCCTCCTGAGAATCCACTGCTTTGGTGTTGCAGACAGCTGGGACTGTTGTCAGAAGTTTTGCTAGGATCTACCCATTCCTGATTTCATGAATCAGCCACAGTTTCCATACTGTTTCTCCAACTCTTCAAATCATTGCGTAAGCTTCTAACTCTTTTCTCCTTGGAATACAGAAGGGTTTCTCCTTTAGCAAGAGAGCCCTAACTGATAGAACACTGCTGTACACCCACCCTCCTTGTGATGGTGGTCACAGTGTTGGCTGGGGGAAACTCTCACTCCTATTTGTGTATAAGTACATTAGTACTAGCATAGCCTGGATAAGTATGGATAATTCCTTCAGCGCTGTGACCAGAGGTCCTTGCTGTATGTACTACAATAGCCACTCCTGACGGAACAGGACAAATAGGGTCAGTTCTTATCGCCTCTTATCTTGTATCCTTTCATTTGCTGGAACTCTGAGATTGCACCGCTTCACTTAAGATGGGTTGGTTGGCCAATAAATAAAATAAATAGCATTCCTGTTTGGGGAGAATGAGTGCAAGGTGATAGGTTTATGCAATAAAAGTGCAGAGTGAGTTAGGTAGTATGGAATAATCATCACTACTCCTTAATTGGTTATCTGGGTTCCTGTCCTTACTCTGACCCTTCTGGTTCTAAATTCCCACCAGCTGGCTTGGTGTCTGACCCATGATATGAAAGAATGGTGTTTATGATAACTAAAAGAAAAAAAAATAATTAGGGGAGGGTGGTGGGAGGGGGGTTCAGGATGGGGGACACATGTACACCCATGGCTGATTCATGTCAATGTATGGCAAAAACCACTAAAATATTGTAAAGTAATTAGCCTCCAATTAAAATAAATAAATAAATTTTTTTTTAAAGAAAAAAATTGAAAGATAATAAAAGGAAAAATAGTATGAGAAAGAAGATTTAGAGTGGCCTCTAAGGTGCCTACCTGGAAACACGTCTCTGGGGAGTTGGGGTGGGTAGCATCTTGGGGGGTCTGTCATTCCTCTAGACACAAGGGTTTTCTACCTGGGGTCATATTTGTGCTTCCTGAAGAGCCCATTGAAGGACCAGGTAACAGCAGTGCAACAGGGCCTGGTCCTGTTAGTCATTAATGTTTTTTTTATCTGACATGACAACCTACCTGCATTTAAATCCCTTAGCATTTCTTTCAGCATTTATACTTTTCCCTAGTGTCAAGCAAGCACATCTGCCATCATAAAACTCTAATGCGGAAGAAATCTTGGAGTTCATCTTTCAAATCTCTAAATTTTAAAGATACCGAGCTCAGGAGAGTAAAGATCTTTGTCCACATTTCTTAGAATTAGGAGCAGAGAGAGGAACTTGATCCAGCTTTCTGACTTACAGTTAGTTTTTTTTCCCCCAGGCTAGCCCCTGACTGTGTCAAAGGAAAAATCTCCCCAACAAAGTTAAATGGACAAAGAAGACTTTGTTTAAGGTTATTGCAACAGAGCAATGCAGGAGACCCCAGTTTGATTACTGGGTCGGGAAGATCCACTGGAGAAGGGATAGGCAACCCACTCCAGTATTCTTGGGCTTCCCTTGTGGCTCAGCTGGTAAAGAATCTGCCTGCAATGTGGGAGACCTGGGTTTGATCCCTGGGTTGGGAAGATCCTTTGGAGAAGGGAAAGGCTAGGCTACCCACTCCAGTATTCTGGCCTGGAGAATTCCATGGACTGTATAGTCCATGGGGTCCCAAACAGTTGGACACGACTGAACGACTTTCACTTTTCACTTTCATTGCAACAGAGGCTGGGATCCACAGCTCAGTCTGGAGGGCAGGAGAGTTCTTAAGAGCTGGGGTTGGGAGTGTTCTAGGCTGTCTGGGATTGTTAACTGGCCTTACCCAAAAGGAAAATAAGCTTCATTGCCTCTTCATGACAGCAGATAGTTTTACAACTTAGAGCAAGGCACCCATCAAAATTAGGCTCCCATAGAAACTGGGTTATAGGGGTGCTGTCTCCCTTGATGTTTATATTTCAAAGGAATGGCTCCCTGATCCTAGAGAAAGATATCCCTGGGTTGTAGAACTGGCAAGATGCTTTCAAAAAAGATTTACATTCCAAAGGGGCAGAGAATTTACAATATTTTGAAAAGGAAACAATCTAAGAAAAGGGAGATGAGGGCTTGGAGTCAGGAAGAAGCCTGCCTAAACTCCAGTCAAGCTGAGGGTAACGTCGAGGCTCTTTTGCTCAGATACCACAATATCCGCTACTTACACTCACTCCAAGGATATCTATTTTCTATGCCTTTCAACTCAACTATAAATTGACATTTAAAAAAAATTATTTTTATTTATTTATTTGGCCATGCCAAGTCTCAGCTGCAGCATGCAAACTCTTAGTTATAGCATGTGGGGTCTAGTTCCCTGATCAGGGATGGAACTTGGGCCCCCTGCTTTGGGAAAGTGGGGTCTTAGCAACTGGACCACCAGGGAAGTCCCTAAATTGGCATATTTTGCCAACTTCCCATTGGTTCATCTCAGGTCATCGTGGAAAAACAACCATGGTGTAGCACGGACCATCCACATCCTTACCAATGTCACCTCTGGGGTGAGTTTCCCTCCCACTTTCCTTCCCCTCTCACTTCCCCAACTCATCTTTGCTCTTCTAAAATTATAGTCACAGAAATTACATCGATAGTAGACAGAATAAACGTATCCTCCTATCATAAAGAAAATGTATATGTCTACTACCAAGAAACATCAACTTAAGTACTAAAGCCTTAAAACAAATGGACAACAGGTCATAATCCTGTTTGCTCTTACTGAAAAGGCAGATGACTTTCTAAGTTTTCAGGAAATAATTGCTGTCATCCCAGATTTAAAGAGCAGGATTAAATGTAAATCCATCACCAGCATCAGTAACTTGACATGTGTGATTGAACACACCATCAAAACCACAACAGCAAGTCACACCCTCCAGTCTAGAGGCAGGGAACAAAGACTTTCAAGGAAATGTTTGAAACTGTCTCTATTGCGAATTATCAGAAGATAAAATTTTATGTTAGTATGTTCATTAGGTGAAGCAATCAAAATGTGGGAGAACAATGCTTTCAGATACATTAAAATTAGAGTCATTGCAACCAATCCTGTGCTGTATAGTGATCATTAAAACTTAAGTAATAAAAAAACTTCTTGGGTCTTCCCTGGTGGTCCAGTGGTTAAGGATCTGCCTTCCAATGCAGAGGACGCAGGTTTGATCCCTGGTCGGGGAACTAAGATCCACATGCTGCGGGGCAGCTTAGCCCACACATGTGCAGCAACTACTGAGCCCAGCTTAGTCCTCAGGCTGAAACAAAAGATCCTGCATGTCACAACTAAGACTTGGCACAGCAAAAAAAAAACAACCCAAAATCTTGGTACTTAAACGTTGTCATCACAATCATCACTGTTTACAGCCCCTTTATAATTAACACACTTTGAGTCAGTTTTGTAAGCAAGAGCCAAGCCTTTCCTAGTGAGGAGAATATTTTTTTGGTTCCCAAAAAGTTCGCATCCCCACCCAAGGGGATTCTACACTGAGGTGGAAGTTTGGGGCCACCGTGGCAGCCTCTTCTGCTCCAGAACTCCTTTCTAGCCTCCCACTTGCCCCACCAGAGACAGAGGGTCTGGGTGTGCGTGGCAGGTTCCCTGTCCTCTCTGGGAGCTATCATTCATGGTGTTATATGCGTATTACAAAACCAGCTTAAATCCCTGTGCAAACATCTTATTCATTTTTGTTCTTTATTCCATTCGAGTGGTTAATTTTATCTTTCCCTGCTATTCCTGAAGATTCTTTCACTGAGTTCTAGCACTAATAGATCCTAGATAAAAACTGATTGAATGAATGACCGAATGGCATTATTTGTTATAATTCCTGTTACTTCACATTTCTAGGCCTACATAGCTAAGAATCGGTGGACTAGTCATTAAACAAGCGTTTGTTTAATGGGTAAGTACTTACACATTACTTATGTGTGTAAGTATAAGAAGGAAAGAAGGCATATTGCATCATTTCTTTTAAATGTTTTCGCAACAGCAGTGTTTTTAAATATTTTTCTTCCTACTCCTTCTTCCTTACCTCAACCCACGGAAAGTGCATTTTCCATCACAACCCTCTACACACACAAAAAAATTTCACAAATCTCACCCACACTATAGCTTCAGTGTACTCTGATATTTTCTATTTCATTTCTTTAAAAATAAATATGAATTGAGATGCTTATATCAGTTTTATGATCCATTACTAACTGAGACCTACAATTTGAAAAACATTTCTCTTAAAGCTACTTTAAAAATAATAATGAAAAGCTGCTTAATATATTTTATATAAAAGCCATTCCTAGGAATATCTAAAATTTTGGAAGTGTTAAATTCTAGAAGAGTAGAATGATATTGGAGTGGGTGAATAAAAGGGAGATTGGATCCATAACTCTTAGGGTTTCAGGGCTGCATACTTAAAGGTTTAAATTTGGGAAAGGGAAGAAAACTGGGAGCAGAAGATAAATAGCATAGATAGGAAAAAGATTGAAATACTAATAACTTCATTGGACAAACTCTGCTGAAAACAGTTGGCTACACTCCTGAGTCAGGGGACCTATAAATGTTTAATTCCCAGATGGTATCACCAGCACACTATGAAACAATATGTTCTTTTAAAATTAATTCCATTCATTTATTTTTAATGACAAAGTAATACATAAATACCTTGTCATAAAAATTAAAATTATATAGAAAAAAGTTCTTGACACTGTTTCTTCTCTCTAGTCTCAGAGACTTTTCAAGAACTGTTTTCAATTTGAATATACTTCCAGATCTTTCTAATGCATTTATGTTGGGCTAGAAAGGCAAATGTACATGAACATACAGGAACATATAAAAAAGCATAACTGGTTTATATGAATGCTTTGTTCTGTAGCTTGTTTTTTTATAGAACAATACATCCTAGAAGTTTTTCTACATTAGAGCATAGAGATATAGCTCATTCTTTTAAATGTAATTATTGGCAGGTTTGGGTTTTGGTACAGTCCATGGGGTCTCAAAGCTGAACACAATTTAGCGACTGAACAGCAAGATACCATTTAAAAATTTTGTTTTTGATTGTTCCCTCTGTGTTCTGCTCCTGTTTTCTCTTTATTATTGTGACATTGAAATATATAGTTGGTCATCTTCCCCAGTTCCTGGCTCCTAAAACACTTCGAATCTCCATCATGATAAATCTGTTTTTATGCTAATAGGGTGATTCTGGGAGGCTGGGAATGATTGCTAGAGGAACAACCACAGAACTAGAGGGTTAAAACTTTTAACCCCATCTGATTCAGGTGGCACTAGTGGTAAAGAACCCGCCTGCCAATGCAAGAGACATAAGAGACGCAAGTTCGATCCATGGGTGGGGAGATCTCCTGGAGGAGGACATGGCAATCCACTCCAGTATTCTTGCCTAGAGAATCCCATGGACAGAAGATTCTGGTGGGCTACAGTCCATAGGGTTGCAGAGTCAGACATGACTGAAGTGACTTAGCACGCAGCACAACTTAGTCACCAATGTCCAATGATTTAATCACGCATGCCTACACCATGTGATTTCCATTAAAAACTCTAAGGGGTTCAGGGAGCCCTTCCAGGTCAGTGACCATGTGGAGTCACTGGAAGGGTGGTGTGCTCCAAGAGGGCTCAGAAGCTCCACACACCTTGCCTGGTCCATCTCTTCCTTTTGACTGTTCCTGAATTGTTTGAGCTATTCCAGAAAGTTATTGAAACTGAAGAGGGAGTAGTAGGAACCCCTGATTTATAATTGGCTGGTCAGAAGTATGGGAAGCCCAGATTTGCCACGGACAACTGAAGTGGGAGGCAGTTTGTGGGACTGAGCCATAACCTGTGGGGTCTGCACTTACTTGAGGTAGTTTAGTGTCAAAAATGAATTATAGAATACTCATTTGGTAGACACAGAGAACTGGAAAATTACTTTGTGTTGAAAACATACACATTTTATGTCAGAGTGTTCTGTGTGTAGAAGAAACTAGTTTTCTCACATCTGCCTTCTTTTGAGTTATTTGAATATTTTTAAAATATTCCATTTCAGTGTATACATTGTGATTTTCATTACATCTCTTTTTACAGTTTTTTAAGTGGTTGCTCTAGGGATTAGAGACATTACTCTGCCAACTAAGGTCCATCTAGTCAAGGCTCTGGTTTTTCCTGTGGTCATGTATAGATGTGAGAGTTGGACTGTGAAGAAGGCTGAGCGCCGAAGAATTGATGCTTTTGAACTGTGGTGTTGGAGAAGACTCTTGAGAGTGCCTTGGACTGCAAGGAGATCCAACCAGTCCATTCTGAAGAAGTTCAACCCTTGGATTTCTTTGGAAGGAATGATGCTGAAGCTGAAACTCCAGTACTTTGGCCACCTCATGCGAAGAGTTGACTCATTAGAAAAGACTTTGATGCTGGGAGGGATTGGGGGCAGGAGGAGAAGGGGACGACAGAGGATGAGATGGCTGGATGGCATCACTGACTCGATGGATGCGAGTGTGTGTGAACTCCGGGAGCTGGTGATGGACGGGGAGGCCTGGCGTGCTGCGATTCATGGGGTCACAAAAAGTCGGACACGACTGAGCGACTGAACTGAACTGAACTGAACTGGGGATTCTAAAATGCACCACTTTTTACTTTCTACTTAGAATCATTCTTTTACCACCTTAATTGCGATGTAGAAAAGTTACTACGGTATAGCGCCACTTATCCTGCCTTCTTTTTGCTATAGCTATCTTATATGTTATTTGTACATACTTTAAAATCCTATCAGATAATATATATGCTTTATACATTGTGTATGACTATAATTTATGCTTTTGACCATAAACCATATTTTGAGGAACTTAGTGGAAAATTCTGAAAGAGATGGGAATACCAGAGCACCTGACCTGCCTCTTGAGAAATCTGTATGCAGGTCAGGAAGCAACAGTTAGAACTGGACATGGAACAACAGACTGGTTCCAAATAGGAAAAGGAGTATGTCAAGGCTGTATATTGTCACCCTGCTTATTCAACTTCTATGCAGAGTACATCATGAGAAACACTGGGCTGGGAGAANAAAGGAGATCAGTCTTGGGTGTTCTTTGGAAGAAGTGATGTTAAAGCTGAAACTCCAGTACTTTGGCCACCTCATGTGAAGAGTTGACTCATTGGAAAAGACTCTGATGCTGGGAGGGATTGTGGGCAGGAGGAGAAGGGGACGACAGAGGATGAGATGGCTGGATGGCATCACCAACTTGATGGACATGAGCTTGAGTGAACTCGGGAGTTGGTGATGGACAGGGAGGCCTGGCGTGGTGCGATTCATGGGGTCGCAAAGAGTCGGACACGACTGAGCGACTGAACTGAACTGAAACGAAGAACACTCTATTACTTTTACTCAGTATTTATCTTTTCTGTCCCCTCACTTCATTCCTGATGTTCCAAGATTCCTTCTTGTATCACTTCTCTTCTCTCGGAAGCACTTCCTTCAGAGAAGTTCTCTAAAGGGATTCTCTCAGAGCAGATCTCCTGGTTGTGAATTCTCTTGGTTTTCCTTCATCCGAAAATGTTTTCATTTCATCTTCATTCTTGAAGGATATATTTCACTAAAAATAGAATTCTCAGTTGACAGTCATCACCATTCAGCTATTGAGTTCATCCACGGAGCTTTTTTTAAGTTCAGTGATTGATTTTTAGTTCTAGAATTTCCATTTGGTTAATTTATTAGACCTGTTACATGTGTGTGTCTTAGTCGCTCAGTCATGTCCAATTCTTTGCAACCCTGTGGTAGCCCGCCAGGCTCCTCTGTCCATGGAATTCTCCAGGCAAGAATATTGGAGCGTGTTGCCATTCCCTTCTACAGGGGATCTTCCTGACCCAGGGATAGAACCTTCATCTCATGTCTCCTGCATTGGCAGGTGGGTTCTTTATCACTAGTGCTACCTGGGAAGCCCATACATTCATCTATTGGTGGACAAATGTTTCCAACTTTTCTATATTACAAAAAATATTGTAATGAACATGTTTCTTCGTACGTATGTGTGAAGATTTGTTTAGCACGTGTAGCTCTAAATGGAACTGATGGGTCACAAGACATTCTACACCCAGTTATGCATCCTTTCCTAGACTCGATCAGTTTCACTCTGTCCAGGCCTAGGCCTTTGCTCATGGGGAATACTTCTCCTCACCTCATCCCACACCAGACTGCGTGGATCCCCATCAGCTGCGTGGAGGGTATCTGCAAGAGCATGAGGGCTACAGAATGGTGGCTTCTCCAGCGGCTGGTGGAAAGCAAGCTTAGGCATTGGCATTATACCTCCTCCACTCTATCTAATGAATAGGGTGCAACTTACGCTGCACCAGGTCCTCAGCTCTGCCTGTGCTCAGTTCTGTGGACAGAAGATTCTCCAGGTTGAACCTCACTTCCAGCTCCTCATTTCTGCCTTCTGATGCTCTGCTTGTGCCAAGAAACCATTTGGGTTTTGGCCAAACATGACGCTGGCCTTGTTCACCACTTTGGGACCCAGATAAAGGACTGTCCTGCTCCTCCACTGCCCTGAGAAGTCAAGAGGCAGATTACTAGGTGTTCATGTGGGGAAATTAATGCCCAGTAGAGCAATCTTTAACCAATGAGAGAAATAGAAATAGATTGTGAGCCGTATATGTGACTTATAAGATTGTGATCTAAACTTATTTCATTCCAAAAGGTGAGTCAGTTTTCCAAGCCCTTTTTCTGAGCAGTTTATCCTTTCCTTGGTGAGTTTTGATGCCTTCTCTACTGTTCACCCATGTGTGCATGGATCTATGTCTGGGTTCTCAATTCTATCCCACTGATTTATTTCTCTTCTCCTGTGATGATACTACACTATTTTACTTCATTTTGTATTATCATTGATTCAAAATGTTTCAGGTATACAATAAAGTAATTCAGCTACACACACACACACACACACATATATTCTTCTGATTATTTTTCATTATAGGTTACTGTGTGTGTGTCCTCAGCCACTCAGTCATGTCTGATTCTTTGCGACCCCATGGACTGTGGCCTGCCAGGCTCCTCTGTCCTTGGGATTTCCCAGGCAAGAATACTGGAGTGGGTAGCCATTTCCCACTCCAGGAGATCTTCCCGACCCAGGGATGAAACCCACTTCTCCTATACCTCCTTCATTGGCAGGCAGATTCTTTAGCATTGTGCCACCTGGGAAACCCACATAGGTTATTACAAGATATTGAATATAGTTCCCTGTGCTATACAGTGGGTCCTCATTATTTATTTTATATATAGTAGTATATCTCTGTTCATCTCAATTTCCTAATTTATCCCCCCTGCCTTCCCCAGATACTACACTGTTTTAAACTCTAGAGTCTTCGTTATGTCTTATCTAATGGGACAAAGGCCCTCCCTCACATACACACATGCCTGTGTTCTCTTTCAAAACTGTCTAAATTATTAGTGCACCTTTACTCTCCCATTGGCCTTCCAGAACAGTTTAGTCAAGTTCCCTGAAAATGCTGCCAGGATTTCATTTGAGATTCCATTGAATTCATAGATTAATTTGAGGAATAATTGACATCCTTATAATTTAAAGTTTCTCATCCAGAAACATAACATCTGTTTATATTCACCTTTTGTTCTATGTCTTTCAATCAAGTTTAAATTTTTCCTATAAACATTTTTGTGCATGTTTTGTTAAATTTATTTCTAAATATTTTTTATATATTGATTGATACTGTCTACTTGATTTCAGTTTCCTAAAAATATCTTAGTATCTCCGCTTATGTTTTTAGACTTGCCTTTATGGTGATTGCAGCCATGAAATTAAAAGATGCTTACTCCTTGGAAGGAAAGTTATGACCAACCTAGACAGCTGGGAGAGACTTGGGGCAGGAGGAGAAGGGACGACAGAGGAC